>JBBYHM010059974.1:0-133670 GCA_038381775.1 Adansonia rubrostipa
GATTTTTAGTGTGTATAGAATACGAATCTCAAGGCATAAGATTACATTACATGGTTGATACCTATAGTGAATGAAAAATTGGTTTTATTAAGTCAACTTGAAGAGGAAGAAATTAGCTAGTAGTGTTGAGTGATTTGTAGTTTCACATTAAACGCTTAAAACTTATGGTAATAGTATAAATAACCTTCGTTCCTAAGTAGGATTGAGCACCAAAAGGGCACTCAAGCTTTTGTACAAGGGTTGAAGCCTATACAAGCTTGGAAAAACACACACGTTGAGCTAGGTTGGGCTTGGGCTAAGGTTGGAGGGTCGAGTAGGTTTTATTATTTTTTGGAACTCAACCGTTTGATTTATTTGAGCCCAACCTGTTGGATCCAATCGAGATTAGGTCCGATGAAGACATTCTATGTCTTATTTGAAATAAACATGCTCAATTTTTAAAAGGGTTTGAATGATTTATTTTTGGTTTCTTCAACGGTCCAAAATAGTTTCAAAATTTGTCCAAAAATCCAATCCTATCTGTTTGGAAAAAAATCGTAATTTTTCCTTGTTTGAATATCATCTCTATTTTTCATCTTCTGGTAATATGGTTCTATCATATCTTGGGAGAGAATACACTACATCTAATAATTCGTGTGGTTGTCTTTGTTGTGTTTCAACTGCAACGAGATTAAGACATTCGGGAAACGAAATGCGATGCAATTGTCAAGCACAATAGGCAGGCAATAATCATTTTAAGGTTAGAGATTTTAAACTTTGACTTAATCGATTTCTATATAATACTATTTTAACAAAAAAAATTATATTTTTTTGGTTTTTGTATTTCCTGCTTCCTATAATTTTACAGATTCTTATTAATTGCGATATTTTTGTTACTTATTATTTATTACACTGATTACTTTTGATATTTTTAACGTGTAGTTTGGAATGTCTGTTTTTCAGTGCATAATTTCCAACAAGTTTAACTCTTTTTATGTATCAAATAAGTTATTTACCTTTCAAAATTAATAAAAATTAGAATTTTGAAAATAAAGAAATTGAATGTAAACATTAACTATTTTTTATTATTATCAAATAAATTTATTTAAAAAAAGTCTTTTAATGAAATTAAATTCATACTTATAATAAATTAAATAAAACTTTTTAATATTAAAATTAAAATGATTTAAAAATTTAGTAAATAGTAATGACCATTTTCATAATTTTAAAAGAAATTGCACATTCATGCTTTATATTATAGATTATAAAGTAATTATTAAGGTACATTAAAGATGGATTCTCTTGGCATGAGATACATGCTCTCACTTTGGTCACGTTGTTCATAGCTGAAAATTGTGCATATTTCTCCTTGATGATAAAGGGAAAAAGAAGTCTACAATTAACACAAGACATTAGGTCTAAGTACATCCCATTTTAAATTTAGTCAAGGCGTGTAAATAATTACTTTATAATGGCTATGCAAATAATTTGAATAATAAGCAATTTTGTCAAGGCGTGCATCTAAGTACACCCAGCGTTAGTGTCAGAGAACAAAAACACCTCAGACCTTTTTGGATGAAGCGCATTTGATCATGCAAATGCCTGATACACCTAGGTGAGCCTTTTTGTGAGGCAATAAGCATAAAAGAAGGCTGCCTATTTTAAGTTCTTTTTTTTTTTAAAAAAAACTTTTTTTCATTATATATACTTTCATTAATAAGAAAATGGGATGTAATTATTTGCTTAGCCCTCGATAGAACTATTTGAATTTAGATATTTTTTATTTTGCATTAATTCAAATTTGGGTTGTTTTAATTTATGGGTGGCCTAGCTTAGATTGTTGACTTTTCTTTCTCAAAATCGAGTTAGATCAGTTCAAATCTGAACGAATTGGACAAATTCTTTGCATTCATGCCAGTAGCTCTACTTCATATGCCTTTGACTTACATTGTTCAAAACATAATTTTGAAATCTATACTATTATAAAATATATGATTGAATCGGTGTCACAAGTTTGGTGACACTAACTAAATTGATAAATTTATAAAAGAAAATCAAATAGATTCATGGTATAAGTTAATAAAATAGAGGTATTAATGTCTCCTAAATTTTTTATATAATTTTTTGAAGAAAATTAATAACTTCTTAATATCTATCTACTCTTTTTAAAACTAGAGACTTTTCATTTTATTTTTTTATTTTTTTCAAAATATTTTAAATCATTAGTTTTTATTTTCACCCACACAGTGTGTACTAATTCGAGTCATAATAAATATATTTTTTATTAATTTCATATGTAATTTAATACTAATTAACAAAAATATACAGAAATTAGACACTAAATTGAAATTAATAATATCATAATAAAATACTTTCAATAGTATCCATCATATAAGTCTAGCTCAACTCAACTAGTAGATTTAAAATAAATCAATTTAAAAGAAAAAGAAAAGGAAAAAACTTAGTGGTGTAGGAAATTTTCGTGTGTTTTTCATGCGAGTAGAACTGCAAACGTGCCGGGCCTTAGGAACTGTAAAATTGCAAAAAGAGAGAGAGAGAGAGAGAGAGAGAGAGAGAGAGAGAGAGAGAAATATGAGAGGAGTGGCGAATAATGGACTTGTCTTAGCTCAATGTTAAACGTGGAGAATTAGAAGTGGTCCCAACTCCTCCAGTATTGAAATTACTGACATGCGTCGTCAGAAAGTCCTAATTACTTACACAGAGGTGGTGATAAGCATGCACTGTATTCAGGCTTCAAGGAAGCTGTGAGACCTCTATAAATTGGAGTAGCTAACCAGGCAATCTGCACCCAACAATAAATTAATACTGAGCCATGAAGACAACAGCAGCAACTGCTTTACTACTCTTCTTTTTCTTATCAACAAAATCATTTTCTCTTGGTGTAGCCAACGCTGCAAACGAGCCTGTGCTTGACAATGATGGCGACGAGCTCCGCGCCGGTGTTGAATACTTTGTTGTGTCAAGAATTCGGGGCGCTGGTGGTGGTGGACTTGATCTAGGGTGGTCGCCAAATCGAATATGCCCAAAATTCGTTGCCCAACACAATGTCGACGTCCAATTTGGCAGGCCATTAGTATTTTATCCCGTGGACGCCAACGATAGTGTTGTCCATGAATCCACTGATGTAAACATAGGGTTCCTTCCCGCCATAGACCCTTACTGCCGGACATCAACTATGTGGAAGCTCGACGATTATGACCATTCATCGGGAAATTGGTGGCTGACAACAGGTGGGGTTAGAGGTCATCCTGGACCTCAAACTTTAACCAGTTGGTTTAAGATTGAGAAATATATACCTCATTCTGCCGATAGAACTTACAAATTCACTTTCTGTCCTTCAGTCTGTGATTCATGTGTAACTTTATGCAATGATATTAGTAGATATTCTTATGAGGGACAACTTCGTTTGGGTCTCACTCCAGGAGCTGGATGGCCGTTCATGTTTATTAAAGCATCTAAGGCCATACAACAAGTTGTTGGGAAGCAGCCGCACTAATTTTATATATGTATGAAGTGAATTATCCGAAGTGGGCATTGTTAGCCGGTCTTTTACTACTTCGACTAAATAAATATTTCCGTGCCTGCTTCCCAGCAAGCCAGAAATTAATGCAGTGTTCCAACTTTGTCCATTATGAATAAATGATCTGCTTCTCTTATCAATAGTATTTGATTTATTATATATTACTCTCTCTGTCCCATATATATTTTTTCCCTATTAAATTTTTACATAGTTTAAGCAAAAAGAATTGATTTTATTGTAATATTATTAATTTTTTTTTATCTTTGTCAATAAATTTGTTTTCTTTTTCTATTAATTTTTAGAGCCAAAAAAGAAAAAATAAATAATGAAAAATAATTTTTAAATATAAAAAAATTTAAGAAATTTAACTGTTTAAAAAATAAGTGAACATTATTTTAAAATAGACAAAACTGAGACTAAGCAGTACTAAAAATTAAAAGATTTGAAACTTTCTTAAGCGTTAAAGTAGGCTATAGTTTATATTCTTTGACACCTTGGGAAATATCAAATATCCAAAACAAAAGAGAAAAAGGAAAAATGGAATTCTCTGCCAAATTTGATGCTTACATTTTCCAGCTTTTTTTTTTTTTTTTTTTGATAACGACTTAGTCCAGCTATTGCTCTTCACTTTATTGATATTAAATTATTTATTGCCATGTTTAGTTCATGTATATTGATACCGACAAATTATTAGGTCAAATTTTAATTCGGTATGTATTCGAATCGTACTGAAAAATGTCTGGATGTCATTAAAGGTTACGAGGAAAAAAAATACAATTATTTTTTAATGTTGTCAAGGTAGAGCTAACCCACTTCTTTTGGGGTCAAATTAGTGTAGTTGATATTGTATCGGTACTGATTGCTACATATTAATTTTAAAGTAAAGTGAAATGATATTAGTAGTTCATCATTTTAATTTTTATATCGGTTCATATTGATCATATTGATCGATATAAATTTTAACCTTTTTTTTAATTTCATTTATTTGAATTTTAACTAATTTTTAGTTTATGTCTTAAGCTTTTTGTTTTTTCAAAATTGCTTCAAAAATAAAATATGTTCATTAATTAGGTTATTAAACTTCATTAATAAGAGTTTACTATTTTTTAAAAAATATTTTTATACTTATTTATTTGATTTTTAAAATTTTATTATTTGTATATACACCTATGTAAATATATACGATGAAAGTTTATTTACATGCTTGTATAATATATATTTTTTATGTTTACTTAATGGGTACATACAAGCACCCATTAATATCTTTTCATTTTCTTTTCTAGGAAATTTTTTACATATATGAATTATTTTAGCAAAATTCAACAAAAGCGTCATAATAATTACGTAATTTTTTTCCATTTTGAAATCCTTAAGGCACTTGTTAACCACTCCCATATTTTATTAAGGAACTTTAAATAGAATATATATATATATATATAATACATGAAAAATATTGATAAACTTAAAACGATACGTTAAAATATATTAGTATCGATATATATTAATATTATAATAAAAGTGGTATATACGCCGATACGGTGCTGACTACTAAGGCCAAATATAAAGATAAAGAAAACTAAAATTTTTTAAAATTAATATGCTGATCTTAACTAATGATCAAAAGATAAATGTATAATATATTTATTTGATGGGCCACTAAAAGATAAATGATAATAAATTAAAAAATTTTAAAAATTTCTTCGGATGAAAACTAATAATTAAATTTGTAATTCTAATGCGTAAAATTAAGTAAGAAACAAAAATGAAAAACTAAATAAAAAATTTATTTTGAGGCAGCCAATTCAATTATATTTAATACATAAATATATATAAATGTATATATATTAAGGGATTTAAAAAACATTGGAGGGACCGTGGCCCCCCATCTACCCATGACCCCCTCCACCCATGAATGCTATTATAGACATTACAATATTTGCATAATAAGGCCATTTGGGTTATATTTTTATTTTTAAGTTGTGATTTTTTAAATATTTACAAAATATAATAAAATAAAAAATTTTAATTTTTTCTTCTTTAATAACTATTATGATTTATTAGTCCAGAATGTTTTTTTTTTTTTAACTTTAGGAGTATGATTAAAGATTGACCATAATAGATATTTAATGTTATGGGTTACGTTTCTCACTTCTCGACAAAGAAAGGAAAAAAAACCTTTTTTTGATGATCTTTGGATGGGATAAAGTGAGGAGGACTCGGACCTTATCTATCAGTGTCACGGAGGGAAGTATTAAATTTTTAGTGATTAGTTATTTTCCTTAGACTTAATGGGTAAATTTATTACTATATTATACATAGATATTAAAATTTATTATTTTATTTTATTTTTATTGATATTTACTGTTATAATTTTTGAAATTAGGGTAAATTTGTTACTATTTATTATTTGATTGAATTTTACCACTAAACTTTAATCTTTGATTGAGTTTTATTATTAAAATTTGATTTTTAAATATACGAAGTAAAATTAATTTTTAACAATTAAAAAATTAACATCAGATTTTTATTTTACAAAAAGCTAAAACTTATTTTTATCATCTTTTATTAATTAGTTTATTAAACCCTAATTATTAAAATAAAATATTTGAAGGAAATCTTTTTAATTAAATTTTGTCTTAAAATCATACAAAATCAAAGTTAAGTAATAAAATTTTAATTTAAAATAAAAATTTATTAATAAAATTTAATCAAACAAAAGTAGAGGGACAAAATTCAATATTTAATTAAATTATAGTGACAAATTTATATTTAATTGAAAAGTAGAGTAAAAATATTAATTAAAATAAAGTATAATGGCAAATTTGTCTGTTAACCTTTTTTTCTTTATGAATGTAATTTGGTAAATATTTAATTCTTCTAAGTGCATCTACAAGCCATCGAACTCAATAGTACATGGTTCATTCACAAAGTCATATACGCTAGGCCATAAAATCAACTTATCAATAATTTAAATCAAAATAATATGGCCTAAAATCAACAAGCATCTACTCATTAATATATTTCAATATACCCTAAATTCCCATGGCCAGAAAGTTGTGAAAACAATGACAAAGGTTGGTTTACTAATTGAGCAAACTTTGATCTATTCTTGGGGAGGTTTTGAAATTCAATTTTCAATAATCAAACATGATTAGCCACTTGGGGGACAAATGAGCTTAAAGCTCCACTCGCCAAAATCACTTAAGGCTTTTCGGGCCAAAAAGTCATGGAACCTTACACTATGTTAGGTTTAACAAACAAGCAAGCATATCATCAAAAATGTAACAAACTCAAATACAAGGCACCAAAGGAATATGACAATGCATGAATCCATGGCTTAAAATGCCTTAGTCGAACCCCACATATAGCATATCAACTCATTTTCATGCTTCAAACATTTTAAATCATCAAAACATGGATGACATCCAACAGTAAATCAAGTAGAACAAGCCAAACACATGATCATGCAAATAATAAATCACATCAAACACTCATAGTTGAAATCACCAAAAAGGAATAATAATCTCTTAAACTCAAACTTCTATTATCTAATCATCAAACATGTATCACACAGCACCAATTCATGAGATGAAGTAAGAAAATACATGAGATCCTGGAAGATTAATCCATGGCCGAACATGTGTGAGCATTATGGATATCAAAATAATCAAGTTTCCATCATAAGATCATCAAGTTTATTAAAGATATGCATGAATATGTATGAATGTATGAACAAATGCATATTACCTCATCTTCTTTGGAATTTATGCATGTAAATCATGATGTAATCATGCTAAATCATTCAAAGAACATCAAGGAATCAAGTGAAAGGAAAAGATTAGAGATTATACCTCCAAAACTTTTCCAAATCAAGCTTTTTTTTTTTTTCTAGAGGGGTTTTTCTTTTATTTCTCTTTTCTTTGTGGTAAGGTGGCTCGGTTAGACATGTTGTTGAATGAATGAAAAAAATGAAGACCCTTTTAAATATGCATGTGGCGTCACCTAGGGAGGGAACAATGGTAAAAAAGTCGTAGTTTTCCCCATGGTTTTAGCTATACTAGGTCACACATTAGTGTCATCCATTCATAAGATTAATGAGAATATTCCATGGAATATCCTATCATGCAACGCTTATGCATTTTCTATAGATTGCATTATTATTCATCCATGTGTCCTCAAAATATCTTACAAACATCTTACTTGAGTAATGCCTTAGTGCCCTTCAATTAAAAAGGAAATTGCATGTAGAACCTTAGGCACATTAAGACATTTTCATCCACAGCATGATGTTGAGACCGAAATTGAACATTTGTTTTCCTTGTCCAATTGGTTCTTGCTTGCTCTGTAGAAAATTCAATTGGATGTTCCCCCATATAGTTTAAATGTCTTCTAACGGTATTTTTCCAAAAATTACGAATTTTCACATCCAAGGCCCTTTAAATTAACATTTCAAGAATTCTTTTCCTGAAGTTTCCTTCTAAACTAAGCTTAATTTGCCTTCATTGTTCTTCTCTCCGTGCTTAATTTCATAATGGCAAAGTCAATTTCGAATTTTGACTTTTTAAGCTTTTCAAAGTTGAAAGTCAACCTCTTATCTCGTACTTAGCTTTGACTTTTACTTTTGTTGACTTTAAATTAGACTTTCAAAATTGAGCATTCTTTTGACTCCGATTATTTTCAATGGTTAATCCATCTTCTGCGAAAGGCCTAACAAGTCAACTCACATCCTTCACTTTATTTTTCATGGCTTGAATTTCAGTTTTACAACTCTGGCACGTTTTTTCAAATCATACGATTAAGCTTACATGCCATTCTTGTCCATCAAATTTAGCTTTCTAACTTATTCTAAGATTCATACCGAGCCTTGTGATCATCATTTCTTCGTTCGAGGGGATCCAGGTCAAGAGATGCCGATGAACCTTTAAAAGATGGAAAAGCTGATTAAGGGAGACTCAAACAAAATAAAATGTCTACAAAATGAATTTAATTTGGATAAAAAAAACTAGCTTCCCAAGCTAGTATTGCATGACACATTGACTTAGTCCATAAAGGACTCTAATGTCGTGCATCATGCTCTTAATTAAGTCCCTTTCAAATTCATGACACAACTACATAATGGACAAGATTTTGGCATGACTATTTATGCAGCACAGCTGTTGCTACCAGCAAAAAAATCAACCACCAAAATCGGTCTAAAGATGCTCAAAACTAATTTACACGTTTATGCATCTCATGCGCAAATACCATCCACCTTTGTTGTATGTTTTGCATAGCATCTCCATGTAGCCAAGCAGTTGCTGGCAGGAGCTAAAGACCAGCATAAATGATGATAAAAAGGGACAACAAGTAGCTCCAAGCTGTTGTGTGTACGTTACACAACAATTATGCCAATAAGCGCCATCAAACTGCATCCATTCTATGTATTTTTTATACAATATTTTTTCTCAACACTAAGAACAATTCTTGATTGTTTTAAGGCTGAAAAATTATTAAAATACAGCAGCTACGAGATGCTGAAAAATCTGAATTTTTAAGCATCCATAAATCATTGAAATCAGTACAATTTCGCATAAACAATTATGAATTGAGGCCAACTAATTATACCATCAATTAATTATTTAAAAACAGTTTTAAAACTAATTAATAACAACAAATTAAACACGCATTAATATGCTGTAAGAACTGTAATTTTATTAAAATAATTTTTTAAAAAGAAATTCAATCACTTAATCGGAACAAGGACAATCTGGAAATCAAAACTATTTTGAAAATAGTAACAACTAAAACAAGATATCGATTAAAACGATAAAAGCAAGGCTTTGATACCAATGTTGGAATTTGGATCATGCTTTATCAAATTAAAAGAAACATAATTTAATAAGAATTAAAATTATAGGCATAGTGTGGAATAAATTAAACAATCAATACCGAATTCCTTATAGGATCAACTCGTGAGTTTTAACCAATCTACCTAGCAAGAACAATAGAAAAATGAAAATCATACCTCAAACCAAGGGATTGATAAGACGCCTAGCTAAATCCCATTTTGCTCATTCTTTGACACCATGCCTAGTTGTCGCAAACCAAAGCCGTCTAATTATCTAGCCACTAATGGTATGGCGAACCAAAGCTGTCCAATTGTCTGGCCACTAATAGTAATCCGCATACGTGACTCTGGAAACCTTCAAAAAGGCAAAGATTGTTAGCTAGAAGCCTTGCTAACGGCTTAGGCTTGAAAAACATCCTTTTGATTGATACCTTTTGTCATGTTCAAAACTGAGAGCAAGAAAATAATTTTCTTCTTAAAATCTAGTTTACGGCTAAACTTATTGTCAATAACAAATGGTATCATAATAATAAGGAATGGCAAAACACAATGTTTAAATAATTAGGTTTCATGCATATTATTGTTTTGGTTTAATTGCACTTAGGCCGCTAGACTTAATTGAACTATTGAATTAAGTCACCAAGAGATCAATATCTCTAAAATTTTATCTAATCCTATTTTAATTCCTTAGAATTACCTTTATGTCTATGATCCATTAGGCCTCTAATATGTTGGCAATTTAAATATAAATTAATTTGGTTAAAGATAATTATATATATAGACCATGAGCAGCATTTAGCAATGCATCATTGCCACCAAAATGTTGGGAGAGTCAATACAATTTTGGCAAGCCTTGCAATGTGTAATATTTCACTTTAACTTAATCTTTTCATCATATATCCCACAGAAGGCGAGAACATAGTACAATGTCTTTTCCTACAACCCATATGTATTAACTCTACAATTAGTATTGCCTTGGACAAGGACTTTTAAGTTAACATGGGCCAGGAACAAATGGGACATGTCCCCTCATATCAGCTAGGGTGATGAATTCTTTCTGGGCCCCTCATTCACCTTTAGTATGCATCATGTCATACCCAAAACCACCTTAGCTTTTGCATCTATCAAAGAGGAATGGTTCATGATGAGCTTTAAGTAAAGATCCATATACAAGGTGATTTAGTGTTAAAAGTCTTAGAATTATTTAAACTACTGCCACATAAAAATATTTCTATTGACGGTTGAGTGAAAATACCAAATGAAATTCTCATAGCTGGTCATGTTCAATGAACTATAGTTACCATAACAAGCACCCATATGCTTCAAGTATTACTATACTTCAACTCATGAGATTAGTTGCATGCATCATAAGAATGGAGACTTAACATATGTCAACCTTTATGAGTTGCCACTGCCTTGTCTTGACAATAAAATGACTCAGAATTGTTTTTGAAATACCAATGCCTCATCATTGATAACAATTATATCGAAACATATGGATAAAGAAGTACTTTACTTACATTAAATATGTATGTTACATGAAATAACTAAAAGCAATCACGTTATAAGCAAATTTGATTCGCTTGTGGGGCTTACACTAACAAAGTAGTCTATTAAGATAAAGTAATATGCAAAAAATAGAGAAAGAAGACATATGAGCCATGTAGACACCTAATTTTGTCCGGATCCCTTTTTTTATGATCCTAAATATTCAAGATTGAGAACCTTACAGTTGCCCCGTTCAGGGTTGATCTCCTCCAGGCAAACTAGGCATTTCAAAACCTATTTATTCATGCCTAAATAACTGCATGTTGTCATAACATGGCCTGGATACGAATCCTGACCAAGCTTGACTTAAACGACCCTTAACTATATAAGTGGTGATGTATCATTATTTCAAAACTATTTATTCTTCTTTTTTTTGGGCCATATTAATTTACTATTCTCTTATTTCTAGAGACTCGGTAGTTAAGATGAATCATTTGCCCATCTTAACCCTAAATAGTCATCACAAAATGATAATTTATTTGGAGTTGCCACAATATGTTTTGGCCAGGTGAGATTGGTCACCAGTCGATATTAATGCTTTAAGGGTCACGAAACCCTAATGATAAATTTCGTGGTCTACAGAGTACCAGAGATCGTTTTTAAGGGTTCGAGAGTCGGTTATAGTCACAAGTAAGGATCGATCCTCTCATGGTGCCTAAAATTGGTACCTTATTAATTATCTTAATTTGAACTTTAATTTTTTTATCCGGCTTCAATATGTGGTACTTAATTACAATTCCCATATTATTAAAATAAGATTTTATTATTCCATGAGAGAAAATTAGGGTTTTGCATTTTGAAAATCGAAATGTCTTATGCACCATCGTCAGAAAACCAATGGGACGCGAAAGTTTTTATTATTCCCTTTTATACCCTAGCAGAAAACCAAAGGGACATAAAAGGTTTTAAAAAACCAAAATGTCTTTCATATCCTACTGGAGTACCTAGCAGAATGTGAAAGGTTTTTATTTGTATAAAATTCTCGATTTCCATTTTGAAAAAGGTATCTTGCTATTAGAATGATCTGTAAAACCCCTATCACATATAGGTGGGAGGAGTTTCACGCATCATTCTAACTCTGAGACATTGCCTTTATTTTACAAAGATATACAAATTTTATTTGAAACAAAAATAAAAGACCTATGACTCGGTCTAGACATTAAAGTACTAATTCGAATCTAAGGACTAAAAAGATAAAAGAAAAATAAACCTATCCTTAAAGTATACCTTCGGCATAGAAACACTCGATGGTTACTTAAGACTAAGTTTTAAGAACAATTAAAATATCCTTAAGGCTTACCATCGACACTAAGGCACCTGGTAACTACTTAGGATGGGTTCTAAGGAAAATTAAAGTATTTCTAAAGCTTACCATCGACACTAAGGCACCCAATAACTATTTAGGATTGGTTTTTAAGAAAAATTAAAACAATCCTAAGGCTTACCATCGACACTAAGGCACTAGCAAAAAATTACAAAAATACCCCTGGAATATACCTTATCCATGAAAGTATCTCGGTACCCCTAATGGACTTAAAAATGACCTTAAAAGGCTAAACAAACCTTAAACATTCACCTTTGGCATAAAAGTATCCCAATGAGAAAAATTATGAAAATGCTCTTGGGGTATACCTTTGACATGAAAGTATCCCGGTATGCCTAATAGACTAAAAAAAAGACCTTAAAAGTCTAAATAAACCTTAAACATTCACCTTTGGCATAAAAGCATCCTGGTGAAAAAATTACAAAAATGCCTAGGGTATACCTTCGCCATGAAAGTAACATGATACCCCTAATGGACTCAAAAATGATCTTAAAAGGATAAAAGAACATTAAACATTCACCTTTGGCATAAAAACATCCCGGTGAGAAAAATTACGAAATTGCCTCTAGGGTATACCTTCGACATATGAGTATCTCGATACCCATAATGGGCTCGAAAGGACAAGTACTGATGACTCTTGCTCTAAATGGGTAATTTAGATTAGAAAAATGACCCAAAGTATGAAAATTGCTAATGGGTCCTTAAATTTCTCAAAATTAAATATTAGTCCTAGATTGGTTTAAAATGCTAAAAAAGATATATTTATTTTTTTGACCCAAAAACACCCTAAATAAGAAGTTTAAATTTTAAAATAACCTAACATGCAAAAATACCATTAAGTCCCTAAATTTTCAAAAATTGCATTTCGTACCCTAACAGAGAACTAAAAGAATACGATAGGTTTTTATAATTTTAGCACCTCACTAGAGGACCAATGGGATGCTAAAAATATTTAAAATAATCTAAGTGGATGATTTCATGCTAAAGATAACCATGTTGTCCTAAAGATGCCAAATTTCCCTAAGGATCCCTAAACTTTCTCGATTTTATACTTAGGTACCTAAGTAAAAAAAAACACCTAAATCATCACAAAATACAATTAATCAGGCAAAAATTAGTATGTAAATCATGAAAAACATCCATAAGAAGGTTCGGTCAAACATATTTGACTAGAAAAGAAAATTTTCCATTATTTGCAAACTAGCCCCTAAACTTTGAGAAATTGCCAAATACCCTCTAAAGTGTGAAAAATTCCTAGAGCATGATATGAAATACCCAAAATCAGTTTGCAAGTTATTCATGAAGCTTTTGGTCAAATCCTTTGACCATATAACAAAAATTTCTATTATTTGCAAACTAGTCCCTAAACTTTTCTAAAATTACAAATTGGCCCTTACATGATTAGAATGTAAAATTAAGCTTCAATTGAATCAAATAATCACAAAAGTCACATAAAAGATCACAAGCAAAATTTAGTCACTTCTTTCTAGAATAAATTTTTCAATATTTACACAAAAGTCTCTAAACTTCTTAAAATTACAAAAAGACCCCAAAACTAAACTAAAGTATTTTAACTTGATAAATGCATAAAATACACTCTTAAGAGTGCAAGTGTACTTCGGTCAAGCATATAGGTCTAAACAAAGATTTTTTTATTTTTTGGGGATTAGCCCCTAAACTTTTTATATTTGCAAAATGACCACAAAACACATATACAAACATGAATTTCGGCCAACACCTAAACAATCTACCAATCAACTTTTTTAAACCCAATAATCACATATTCACATTTTATTTAACACAAATTAGCACCATTATATGATAAAATTACAAAAATAAGTATATAAACATGTGATTTCACCATAATAACAAGAAAACACTAAAAGAAATAAAATATATATGAACATATATATGACAAACACAACACCAAAACCAACATCATATCAACATAAACATGATTCATGAAGAAAATAATTTACTAACAAGAAGAAAAATAAAATAAAATCAAGGAAATTAGTTCATGGCCATTATGCTTACTCTTTCAACATGGATAAAAAATCCATGAACTTAAGCACATTTTTGGCTCAACAAAGAGAAGAAACAAATGTATCAAACAAAAAAAAAATCCAAAGATTTAAGTGGAGATTTACACCTTAACAAAGCTTTGGAAGTTTTTTCAAGTTTTTTCCCTTTTTTTTACTCTTTTTTTTGGTCTCTAAAACTAAGTAGACATAAAGAAAACATCCTCCCCCATTCATCTCCTTGGCCAAAATTCCATGTCTTTTTCATCATTTTTTCTTTTTTTTTTATTTTTTTTATGTTAAGCTTACTTGTTAAGTTGGAAATAATAAATGTTGTGTCATAAGCCCATACCTTGTTATCTTTTCTTACAAGCCACTCTATTATCAAGCTCATGATAAAGTTGATCAGCTCATGTAATGGGCAATTGGGATGTAACCAACTTGGTTAGAAAGTAATTGGATGAGAAAACAAGCTAGTTAGCATGTAACTAGTTGGAAAAAGTAAATAAAATGAAATTAAATAAAATTTCCAAAAATAAAAATAAAATTGGAACTAATGTTAATTGATGATAGACAAAATTTTATTAATGAAATGGTGCAAAAGATCTTGATTGGAAGTTAAAAACTCATAAAATTTTATGAGAAATGCCTTAGTGTAGGAAAATTGACATTTATGAAAAAAATCAAAATGCATGAAATAAATTAAAATTTTCAAAACTATTTTAATGGGAGTTAAATGACAATATTAGATGAATTTTAAAAATTTTAAATTGAAGAAAATTTCCCCCAAAAACATTTATAGAATAGAAAACTTGATTTTTCAAAAATAGGGGAAGTTCAAGAGAAAAAAATCAAAACTCATGGAAATGAATGAATTTTTGAAAAATGAATGAATTTTTGAAAAATGAATTAAGGTAAATCAAATAATAATAATATTTGATGAATTTTAAAAATCATAAACTAAGAAAAATCACCCCGAAAACATTTACGGAGTAAAAAACCCCATATTTTGAAAACAAGAGAATTTCAAGAAAAAATTCAAAACTCTTGAAAATAAATGAATTTTCCAAAACTAATTTAATGTGAATAAAATAATAATATTGGATGAATTTTGATGTTTGAAACTTAAGAGAATTCCACCAAAAATTTTATGAGTAAAGAGAACTCATATTTCAATATCCAAAAAAATTATAGAATTTCATTAACACTGAAGTAAAATAAATTCAAGACCACATTTAATTTCTAAGGTGAAGAAAATGTACTTGAAAAATTTTAAAAATAGATCAACAAGAACCAAAAGTAAAATTCATGAGTATTATACCCGTAAGACTACAAAATTCAAAATTAATTTATAAAATTTACAGTTTGACACTTATGGTAGAAAATGCCAATACATATTTTTCCTCAAAATTTATGATTTTTTGGGGTGAGAATCGGCATCAAACCACACCAGTGTTGGTAAAAATATTTAACCACTAATTTCTTGAGTTTCTTAGAAAAATCTAAGGAAATTCCTAAAAATAGGAAAATTAACCATGAGATCATTTGCAAAGGTAATTTCCAAAATTTGTTAAGAGCTTGTTCAAAAACAAAATTTTTTCCTTTGCAGATTCATCCTTTTTACTTGATAAAATGGATTTTTTCATCATGTGTACATATAGTTATTTACATATGACTGATTAAATTACAAAAATATGAAACCTCTTTGGTGGAAGTTGACCCTCATCAGAGTGGCCACTACATTTTCATTCTTGGATACTTGGGACTTTTGGGGACAGACAGCCCGGATGAAATCAGGTATCTATAGCTGCCCCTTTTGCTAACTAATAGCATAAGCATTAATTGTCTGATGAAAAAAATGGATACAACTTCTATCTTTTTTTGCAGCTACAAAAGTTGCTGAAAGATGAAAGATCAGGGATAAGGACACAGTCTGAATAAATTTCCTTACTTTCTCAACTTTTAATGGTCTTGGCTTCTATCAGTTATGACTCATTATCTTTTACTGATAGAATCACTTTTTCAATGTTGCCCATTGTCCGCATGAATATGTATTATGGTACTAGCTCCCAAATATTGAGTACTTTAAGGTGATTGCCTATCAACTTGCACTCCTTGGATCCCTGACAAAAATACTGGTATGGTATGGGACTAATGGTAGATTCCTTTGGTCAAGGCTTTACTAAACCATCACGTCAAACAAAGTGCAAAGGGAATTTGACTAGGGCTAAACTATCACATCAAACAGAGATGAAAAGAAGTTTGACCAGGGTTAAACCATCACGTCAAACAAAATGAAATGGGTGTTTGACCAGGGTTAAACCATCACGTTAAACAGAGGTAAAAAGAAGGTTTGACTAAGGCAAACCATCATGTTAAACAGAGGTGAAAAGAAGTTTCACCAGGGCTAAACGATCATGTCAAACAAAATAAAAAAAAGTTTGACTAGGGCTAATCCATCATGTTAAATGAAAGTGAAAAAAAGTTTGACCAGGGCTAAACCATCACATCAAACTTAAGCGAAAAAAAGGTTTGACAGGACTAAACCATCACGTCAAACAAAATGAAAAAGGAGTTTATCCAAGGCTAAACCATCACGTCAAATGGAGGTAAAAAAAGTTTGACCAGGCCTAAACCATTACATCAAATGAAGGTGAAAAATGTTTCACTAGGGCTAAACCATCATGTTTAATGAAATGAAAAGGGAGTTTAACTAGAGCTAAACCATTACGTCATATAAAATGAAAAAAGAGTTTGACTAGGGCTAAATCATCACATCAAATAGAGTTAAAAGCAAGTTTGACCAGGGCTAAACTAGCATGTCAAATAGAGGTGAAAAGAAGTTTGGCTAGGGCTAAACCATCACGTTAAATGAAATAAAAAGAGAGTTTGACTAGGGCTAAACCATCATATCAAATGGAGGTAAAGAGAAGTTGAGCTAAGTAAAATGTAGCAAGACTTGATCGAGTACAACCAAATAAGTAAGAATTTGATTGAGCACGGTCTATTGGAGACAAACCTTAATAAGGTTGAAGTAATATGATATTTAAGATCTATGAGAAAAGCTTGACTTACATTTTGATTTTAAACTAGTATCCATTCTAATAATTTTTTCTTGCTTTATTGCTTTAAACCTGTAAATTACACAATTATGAATGTGGATGCATGGTGAATGTGCATGGATTTTCATGATTGGATTTGTTCCTTTTTTTTTCTATTTTTCATTCATTTTCTTTTTAAATCATGATTCAACCCATTTTAAAACCCTGAAAACATATTCAGAAAGAGTAGAAAATCTTTCTGGTGATAAGAGGCAAGTTTTGAATATGTTGTCTTTATAAAAATAATTATTTTTGCCCTTTAAGGAATTCAGATTATAATGCACCGATGTCATCTAGTGACTGAAAGAGAATGTTATGATTAGGAATGTATGGGGGATGTCCCTTATGGTCATATGGTGCATCAATACCATCTAGTGGTTGAGGACAAGGGATATGATTGGAAATATGGATGATGTCCCTGTCCTGAGAGAAAACAGGACTGTGTGATGCATCAATACCATCTAGTGGTTGAGGAAAAGGGATGTGATTGGAAATATAGATGATGTCCCTACCTTGATCTATCTGTGGTTTTTAGAATGTAATAATAACCTGATGTTTCTATCAACTCCCTTACTAGCCAAAACAAAATGATAAATATCTTTTAAGAGGTTGAGTTTCCTCCATCATCAGAATTCTATCTAAGACCATTAGTTATCCACCCTTAATGCTTCCTAGAACGTTCGAAGGAATTAAGATGTGAACTAAGATTTTTATAATATTTTGACCTCATTCCAAAGTAACTCAAAGAAATTAGTCTGTTATCTATTTTAATCAATCTTTATTTCTTTAAGTTGTTAATTATCATTTAGAAAAATGTTAGCATGATCAAAAAGATAGTTTAATAAAGGTTACATTTCAAGGAAAGAAAATAGAATATTGGCTTTTTTACAAAAACAATGGTAAAATACCTAAGAAGAAATGCACAAAGATAATGGTAAATATCGAAGAAAAGGTCTAGACAACTGAATTCAAATCTTCAAAGATTTCTTCTGAACGGAATATTTACTTTTGCATAGATCCATCTTTTAGGGATACGTTTGATCATATCATGCCTACGATTTGATTATTTCTTTCTTTACTTGAGCTGCCCTTTTAAGTTTTTAACTTGATGCCTCCTCTTTTTATCACTTTTAATCGAATGCCCTATTTTGATTTTTGTCTGATTTTTGTTTTCTTCATTTTTTTTATTTTTTGTTTTTTTCTTTTTTATCTATTTTTTAATTTTTTTTAGTGTAGTATTTTTTTACACTGTCTGTATTGATGGGGTTTGGCAAGATGTCTCTATCCATTTCGACAACGATTAATGTGCCTCCAGAGAATGCCTTGTGAACCACATAGGGCTCTTCCTAATTGGGTGCCCATTTGCCTTGTGGATTTTTTTTTGGATTAGGAGGATTTTCTTCAGCACCCGTTCTCCTTCATGAAGTTGTCTTGGATGAATCTTCTTATCATGGGCATTCATCATCCTTTTCTGGTACATTTGCCTTTGCTGGATCACTTTTAACCTCTTTTCTTCAATAAAGTTTAGTTATTCGTAGCGATCTTGTGCCCATTTAGCTTTTTCCAATTGGTCTCCACTAATATTTAAAGTGATAGGATTTTGACTTTAATTGGTAGTACTGCCTCCATGCTGTACACCAAAGAGTAAAGTGTAAACCCAGTCAAGGTCCGCACTAAGGTTAGATAAGCAAGGAGAGTGAATAGGAGCTTCTCGTGCCAATCTTTATAAGCCTTCACCATTTTTTCCACAATCTTCATAATATTTTTGTTAGCAGCTTCTACAGCCCCATTTACCTTCAGACAATATGTGATAGAATTGTGATGAGAGATTTTGAGCTGGGTACAGACCTCCATCATCAATTTATTATTCAAGTTAGAGGCATTATCTATTATAATTCTTTTAGGGACCCAGAATCTATAAATGATATTGTCCTTTAGAAATTTAATCACCACTAATCTTATGACATTTGCAAAAAAATTGGCTTTCACCTATTTAGTGAAATAATCATGGCCACTAAGATGAAATGATGCTGATTCGATGCTGTAGGAGTAATAGGTCCGATGACATCCATACCCTATATAGAAAAAGGCCATGGTGTGGTTATGACATGTAACGGTAAGGGTGGGACATGAATCTTGTTAGCATAGATTTGACACTTATGGCACTTTTGGGTGTACTTGATACAGTGACTCTCTATAGTCATCCAGAAGTAGCACAATCTCATAATTTGTTTTGCCATCTTGTGTCTGTTGGCATGAATCCCATAAACCCCTTCATGTACTTCTTCTATTATTTTCTTTGCTTTCGAAACATCAACACATCTTAACAATGTTTGGTCGAAACTTTTCTTATACAAAATCTCTTCATCTAAGACAAAACTCATTGCCAGCCTTATTAAGGTTCTCTTATTCGTTTCTGAGGCATTTTGTGGATATAATCAATCCTTCAAATAATTTTTGATATCATGATACCATGGAAGGCCATCTACCTCAATCTCAATGTTATGGCAGCATGTAAGGAATTCATAAATACTCATCTTAGTGGTTGTCACCTCTTGCCCCTTGTTTACTTTGAAAATCAAAGCCAAGGTGGCTAGAGTATCCATCATTTGATTATCATCATAGAACAGATGAATGAAGCTTACTTCTTCAAATTTTTTTGGTAATTCTTGAATCAATTTTTTATATTTCTACTACCTTAGGTCTCGCGTTTCCTATTCTCCACAAAGTTAGTAAATTACCAAGGCTGAATCTTCATAGACTTTCAATACCTAGGCCTTTTTTTCTAATGCTATTCGAAGCCCCATAATACATGCTTCATATTTCACCATATTGTTGGTGCAATAAAAAATTATTTGGGCTATAAAAGGGTAATAATCCCTTTTTTTGGAGATATTAAAATTGCACCGATTCTATGGCCTAATGCATTGGATAATCCATCAAAATACATTTTCCATGTAGATCCTTTTAATGACACTTCTTCTTCTTCAACTATAATATTCATTAAGTCTTTATCAGGGAATTCAAAATCTAATGGCTAATAATCGTCAAGCGTCCGGCTTGCTAAGAATTCAGTAGTAGCACTTTTTGTATTGCCTTTTGGCTTACATATGTCATATTCAAATAATATAACTTCCACCTAGATATCGTTCCTGATAAAGCTAGTGCTTCGAACAGATATTTGATTCGATCCATTTTGGTGATCAGCCATGTAACATGATACAACATGTATTGTCAGAACTTTTTGCTATCAGAGAATAGCACAACATATCTTTTTTAAATGGGAATAATTTACCTTGTAATCCAAAAATTTTTTACTGAGGTAATAGATTGCTCATTCCTTCTTTCTAGTCCCATCATGCTGCCCCAACACACAGCCTATGAATCTTTTGAACACTAACAAAAACAAGATCAAAGGTCATCCTAAAGTAGATGGTACCAATACTAGTGGATTGGAGAGATATTGCTTAACTTGTTCAAAAGCATTTTGGCATTCACTATCCCACTCACCGGGATTTTGGTTTTTTAAAAGCCAAAAAATCATATCACACTTATCCATGAGTTGAGATATGATCTAGCAATGTAATTCAATCTCTCTATGAAACATCTCATTTCTTTTGGCTTACATGGAGATGGCAACTCTTATATAGCTTTGATCTTATCCGGATCAACTTCAATTTCTCTTTCACTTACAATAAAACCTAATAAATTTCTGGACTTGGCTTCAAATGTACATTTCATCGGGTTCAGCTTTAACCGATTTTTTTCAGCCTTTCAAACAACTTTTACAGCAGCTACATGACTTTTGTCTTGAGGGGACTTAGTAATCATGCCATCAACATACACTTCAATTTCGTTATGCATCATGTCATGGAATAGGGTGACCATTGCCTTTTGGTAAGTTGCTCCCGTATTCTTCAACACAAATGGCATTACTTTGTAACAAAATGTTCCCCACATTGTGACAAATGTGTTCTTCTCTATATCCTTCGAAGCCACTTTAATTTGGTTATACCCTAAAAATCCATCAGTGAAGGAAAATAAATAGTTCTTTGCAGTATTATCAACTAGAGTGTCTATATAAGGGAAAGAAAAGTTATTTTTTAGGCTTGTTGATTGAGTTCCCAGTTATCTACTTACATTTTAACTCTTTCATCTTTCTTGAGAATCGAGACAATATTTGTAACCTACTTCAAATATTTTGCCACCTTCAAAAATCTAGATTCAAATTGCTTTTTAACCTTTTCTTTTATCTTTAAAAGCATATCTGGTTTCATTCTCCTTGGCTTCTATTAAACAGTTTTGCATTTTGGCTTCAAGGGCAATTTATGAACCACAATCTTCGTAACCAATCCTGACATGTATTGATAAGTCCATGTAAAGATGTCTCAAAATTCATGCAGCAGACTTATCAGAACTTCTTAGGTGGAAGCCTTTATGATGGCTCCTATTCTGATCTTTTTCTTATCATTTTCATCATTCCTTAAATTGATAATCCCTATGGGCTCTTCATGAGTTATTATGCACTCATCTTCTCATTCAATTATTTTTAACAAATCAGGAGATAAGATATGATCATCGACATCTTCTTTAAGATCGACCTCATTCAAGCAAATAGTCTATTCAAAATTAACCTCTAAATCTTGATCAGATTTATCTATTTCTTTGCAAAGGCAAAAGCAAGGAAAAAATGGGCAAAAGCAAGGAAGATATGAATGGCGCATGAATGCATAAAGGAAAAGAGATGTTGAGATAAGAAATCATAAAAGAAATAGATGTAAGAAAAGAAAAGAGCCAAGAAAAATTATATAAGGAAAGATTACATGATCAGATTAACCTCTAAATCCTGATCAGATTTATCTATTTCTTTGCAAAGGCAAAAGCAAGGAAGAAATGGGCAAAAGCAAGGAAGATATGAATGGCGCATGAATGCATAAAGGAAAAGAGATGTTGAGATAAGAAATCATAAAAGAAATAGATGTAAGAAAAGAAAAGAGCCAAGAAAAATTATATAAGGAAAGATTACATGCATTTCATTTTTACTGATGATAAATTAACATTACGAGTTTTTATAAATAGATTTATAGATGACAAAGTTTATTTCTTAATTATTACTTTAGGATGGCCTAGACACTATGCTTTTCTCAGCATATGTCCAATTCCTTAAAACATACCCTATAGGGCATGGGCGAATCCTACGATTCTCAGTGAACTCTTCATCATCTCTTCTAATGGCAACCACATGATGTTCTTCAAAGGCTTCATTGATCACCATAAAATGTTCCTGGTTTTTTTTATCTCTATTTCCTGGATTGACTTCTCTATAGCAAAAAATTTCCTCCAATGAGGGGTAGAGAGTTGATTTCTAGCTTGACTATTGGGCAACATCAAGGAATGGCTACTTTCCTCTCACTCTTTTTTTGAACTTCTTCTTCTAAACTCTTTTCAGCTTAAAGCCTAACCCATAGTTGTTTTTCTTACCATTGACATTAATAGCCTGGCCGATTCCTTATAAACATCTCCTGAGTCTTTTTTTAGCTAAAGTTCATTTCCCTACTATCAACTTGAGGCCCATACGCATGCTTTTTGATAGCTTCAGTTTAAAGATGACTAAACTTTCTGATATAAAGGTCGCATTGACAATTTTAAGAACTCTGAAAGAGCAATCATCAATTTTAGCATTTGTGTCAATGTGAGAAGCCTTTATAGATGGCGTAGCAACTATATCTTCTTCTCCACATAGACTCACCAATCTTTCATCCATTATAAACTAGACTTTTTGATGTAAGGACAATGGAACGACCCCAACAAGGTGAATCCATGGTTACCCTAACAAATGATTGTATGCTAGAGCGATATCCATAACGTGGAACTCGATTTCAAATGGGCAAAGATCGATTTCTAGAGTAACTAAAATAGTTCCTTTGATGTCCCTCCTTGTTCCATTAAAGGCCTTGACAATCATATGGCTTTGTTTGATTTGGCTAACATCTAAAAGCAAATGGTATAGTGTCTTATTTACCAGGCGGTCAAGTTTGTTGGTAGAAATGTCCTAAGGGACATAGGCCAGATTTTGTACTTTTAGTAAAATGTTTCGATGAAGTTTAAACTGAGCAACAAAGTTAGCTAGGAAATCTTCACTGGTTATTGCTTTAATTGCTCCATGACACTATATTCACTGTGCTCGATATACTTTAGGAATTTGGCTACCTCTTTTTCTTTTAATGATTCTTGTTTTTCCTTAAGGACATCATCAATAACCACTACCTTTCTAGATGTTTATGCCTTTGATTCGCCTTCATACTAGCTTCACTGGTTTCTCTGCTGTATACGTGCTCATTTTTTGTAACATGGCTGACTCTTATGACATTGACAGATACAAATTAGGTAGTAACAACTTTTGGAGTAGTGACCCTACCATTATACCTCTATGACATCTGGTTACTATCTTGATAAGGGAATAATGTTGGTGCCCTAATAATCAGTCTGGGGGCCAATATCCGCCTTTGGAGGCATGGTCTGGTTGCAATAAATGATAAGAGGGTGATCGATACCGTATAAGGATTATGATGATCCTTCCTACACTATATTGACTGATTTTTCCATTTTTGCTTCAATCTGTTCTAAAAACTCGATCTTATCATTACTCATAATCCCTTGAATTAATACTCAAAAAATCTAGGCAACTCTGCAAGGTATGCCTAAAATTAGGTGATATTTGCAAAAATTGACACCATCATCAAATTATCCTTTAATGCTTTTTCGATTTTGGCTAAGGATTCTGGCTTTGGTCAAAACCATCCATACTTTCTCCAATGGTGTTTTGACCTCTTCCATAGTCAACTTCCTTCATTCTATGTTTCAATGCCGATGACATTGACTCTGGGCTCAGATAATCTAGCAAAAGATTTGCTGCCAAATTGAGAGCCGGCACATTATCAAACTTGAAGGCCTATCTATTAAGAAGGCTTTAAACTTTATGCTTAAAGGGTTGGCAGTTTTTAATCGAGTGACTCGGTGTGCATGGTATTCACAGTGTAGGTTTGAGTCATACCAGCCGGGATAATTACCTTTATACAGTTTGGCAAAAATTAGCACCACTAGCCTTACATCCGAAAGTTTGTCAAACATTTCCTTATATGAATAAGGAAGAAGGTCAAAATAGGGTCTAGTTTAATTTGTTCTTTGGGGTTATGTATTAGTGTTAAGTCTTGGCTAGTTTTGAGGAAGCGAGTTTGGAATAGTAGCTTGGATGGTTATTGAAATGGGTGCTTAATGTGTGTTTTATGGATAAGTGTTTTGGGGCATTTGTCTTGGATTTTGATAATAAGAGAGAGGTCTTGGGCAGTATGGCTGGCTCATATAACGTACTGATGGTGTTTCATCCTTTTTCTATACTGGTCCTGTCTTCTTTGCACTAGAGAACTCTCCTGATGTAAGCTTCCCAGCATCAATGGCTGATTCGATCATTTCTCTAGAGATTACAAGATTAGAGAAATTCTTTGTTGCATTCCCTACTAGCTTGTCGTAATAGGGCGAAAGCAAAGTATTGACAAATAACATTGTCATTTCTTTCTTTGTCAAGGGCGATTGGACTTTAGAGGCTAAGTCCCTCCATTGTTAGGCATATTCTTTGAAGGATTCGATTGACTTCTTCTCTGAATTTTAGAGGGTCAAATGATCTAGAGCCCACTCAGCCATATGCTTGTATTGTTAGAGACAAGCACTTTTTAAGTTAGCCCAGCATTTAATTTAGGTACGATTCAAATCATTGCGCCATCTCAATGCTGATCTTGACAAGTTTTCCTGAAAATAATGGACCAAGAGTTTATCATCATGTGAGTAGCTCACCATTTTTCTGATGAACATTTTGATGTGTGCCTGCAGGGCTGTAGTCCATTTATACTTCTCAAACTCTGGCATCCTAAATTTTAAGGGGAGAGCAAGATTTGGGACTAAGCTGAGGTCTTCAACGTCCACACTGCTATGTAATTCGGGCCCCTCTATGATTTTTAACCTTCTTTCAAAGAGCAGTAGTTTTGCCTTTCCTTTTCATTTTTGGCCTTAACAACTTTTTTGGCCTTTTGCTTAATCTTATCTTCTTCATTGATGCCTAGTCCCATATATTAGTCTTGAACGAGAATAGCTCGCATAGTTATTTCTTGAGGTATGGCCTCCGGGTTTATGACAAAGACTGGTGGAAGAGTAGTTGTTGGAGCCCTATGTTGTTCATTCTAGTCATTGGTCAGTGGTGGGTTGGTGCCTAATTCTTTAACTAGTGCCCCCCTGATCTTTCAGTGGGAGCATAGTATTTGCTTCCTACATGGGGCAAGTTGGCCCTCTAACTCATAGTAGCTCCATCATCTATGCGATTTGAGCTTGAAGTTCATCTTGTCTTTTTAACATGGCTTTTTAAGCCTGCTTGTGGCTTTCCTTGAGCCATTTCGATATGGCGATATGGTCTTTAGCCATTCTCCTTGCTCTTGCTCTTGTGTAGTAACTATGTGTGGGTATTGACGATGTTGATTGGTCTCGATTCGCAATGGTTAAACCTTATATGAATTCCAAAATTTTCGAGAGTTAAGTAATTATTAATAGATCAATAATCATATGTGTATGTGTATGTGTATATATGCATGAGTAATGAATGTATTCAAGGGCATTTGCTTTACTACAAGACTTTAAAATCCATAATTTCCATTGATTTTATAAGGGAATTACATATCATTTGTCATATTAGAATTATGTCCATAGAACTTCCTAATTTGGTCATATTGCTTTTCAGCTTGTTCCAAAGACTGAAGTATCATCGGGCTGAATTCGCCAACTGGGTTGATCTGTCTTCAAAGTCCTTGGATCCTCTCTACCATAGCCCTTGCTTGGATGACTACTGAGTGAATTTGTTTTGTCAAATGATCAATACAAAACTATTACCCTAGCAAATTGGCTGCCCACCTATCACGTTTGTCTCGAACTTGACAAAACTTGTTATCCCAACATACATCCATTTCCTCGTATGCTTAGGCCCATGCCTCAATGTCATGCCCTTTTTTAGGCAACTCTTGTTTTACTTGCCCCAAAGCTAAAATGAGTGCTTCTCTTTCTTGGAGTAATTCTATCATCCTTTCTCATTCTTGGTGAAGGGCATTTTTGAGCTGCTTATTTTTTTCATAGACCTCCTCCATTATCTTTGTGTATCTACGTCTGCCCGTTGCTCTTGTTCGAATGCAGCTACCTTGGCTTTGCTTCCCATAGCTTTAGCTTTCCACTTTCCAAGCTCTCTGCAGAGCTTATGCATTTCCTTGGCAACTTGACTAGGAGATTTGTTTGGGCTCTTGAATAAACCAATGATTTTTATCTTCTTGCTTTGTTCTACCCAATCATGCTTCATTAAAGTGTACTGCTCCTCCATTTTCTAAAGATCATTTTCTTTGGCTTCCATCTTCATCTTCAGATACATGATCTTTTCCTGGAGGGCTTGATTCTCGGTAATAGCTCTTTTTTGGTCTTATTTTGCCTTTTCTCTAATTAACTCCATTTTAGAAGGCATAAAAAGCTTTGATTGAATGATCGCTTGAAGATCAACCCCTTTTATGCTTGGAATAAGAAAATCACAACCTCGAATTGATCTCCATGCATTATACCCGAGAGTGGTCTGATCTGTGTAAGAGAGCAGCTCGAACTAGTATCTCTTTTTTTAATGTACAGCAATTGTCGGAAGCATGTTCCTGTATCGTTCCCCATGATAATCCAAATCCATACTAGCTAAATCGAAAGTCATAGGGATGAATTGCTTAGTCCCATATTGGCATCAGACCAAAAGTGGTGCATATCCAACTATGCCCTATAATCCGAACAAAGGCACAAATGACAATTGACCACACCTATACAGGATAGATTTGGGTGCAAACCAAAGAGCTCTCCATGTTATCCTTTCAGAACCAATGAGCTCTCTATGTTATCTCTTTCAGAGCTAAGTTCTTCGATGACATCACCCACTGATTCTTTGTAGACAACTGGGGCTAATTTTTCTCCATAAAATGCTGAAGTGGATAGAGTGTGAGAAATAGGGTCTAATCCTATCGACACCATCTCTCCAAAAATGGCTGCGAGCACAGATATATATATAGCACTAATGCACTCCCAAAGAATCTGCCTTTGCCTAACTTCTAACACGCGTTAAGTGCTCGAATGATTTCTGCTAGGTAGGATGCATATTCCGCTAACCGGTCAAAGAGCTCAATCACCACTACTTCCACATGTCCGAACAACCTTAGGAAAAAAACCAACCCGTATATGGCTAAAATAAATGCATCGAGGGTTTCCTTATTTTTTTGGCTGATCCCTAATATACTCTTTCAAAATTTTGCATGAAACAACTATGGTATTGCTTTTATGTTCAAAATGAAGAGATCGGGGAGATAAATCAAGGATCTGTGCCAATCTCTTTCTATGACTTATTGGGTTGCACTCTCTATAGTAGATAGGTCTTGTCTCCACTTGTCCTACCTTAATAATGATGCAATCCCTTCTATGGTGGGGGTCATGTCATGGTGGTTAAATGAAAAGCATTGGTAAAAAGGGTCCCAAAATTCTATCAGAGCTCGGACCAACTGTTTATCTATGAGGATCATCAACAACATGCCCATATGTTTATATTTTGCCATAAATTGGGTTTGCTTGGCTTTATCCCATCCTTCCCATATAGTGCCAATTCAAAAATATTATTTTGTCTGAGATCCATGTGTGTGATCTTTGACAGTCTCGATACAAAGTCCTCGAGTATGCAATCCCCCTATTTTCTCTAATTTAATTCAGACTCTGTGTGGACATTTTCAAAAGTTTTGGAAATAACCACCATTTTTGCTTGGTTCGCCATAAAATCGAATGGAAATTAGCTGGATCTGAAATTAGGCCTAAAGCAAACACCCATGATGCAAATGAATGATGCACAAGAAGGACAAGAAAGAAAAAAGTAAACAAGTTAGTATCCATGAAATAAATATTCCAGATAATAAAAATAACAATAAATAATATCACAAAGATGTAATTGAAATAAAGTAGGCGAATAAAGAAAAAAAGTACACATATCCCTTTATATGTCCTTAACCTCAGTGACACCAAAAATAAGGGTATGGTACTAACTGGGGAGCTTCCAAGGTTCTCTATATGAGGTTTGGGTCGGACCTCTAAATCGGTTCTCGAATTACCCTTAGTCTAGAATGTACTAACGAGGTACCTTCTCCTTATTCATCATGGATTTATGTCAGAAAAATCAAAACTCATGAAAATGAATGACTCTTTGAAAACTGAATTAAGGTGAATCAAATAATAATAATATTTGATGAATTTTGAAAATCATAAACTAAGAAAAATCACCCCAAAAACATTTATGAAGTAGAAAACTTCGTATTTAAAAAATGGAGGAAATTCTAGAAGAAATTCAAAACTCTTAAAAATAAATGAAATTTCCAAAACTAATTTAATGTGAATTAAACAATAATATTGGATGAATTTTGATGTTAGTAACTCGAGAGGATTCCATCAAAAATTTTACAAGCAAAGAAAAATCGTATTTCAATACTGAAAAAAATTACGGAATTTCATTAACACATATTATTCAAAACATTAATTTCTAAGGTGAAGAAAATGAACTTGTAAAATTTTAAAAATAGATCAACAAGAACCAAGAGTAAAATTCATGAGCATTATACTCATAAGATTTTAAAATTTAAAATTAATTTATAAAATTTATAGTTTGACACTTCATAGTAGAAAATGCTAATACATATTTTTCCTTGAATATTTATGATTTCTTGGGGTGAGAATCGGCATAAAACCACACCGGTGTCGATAGAAATATCCGACCACTAATTTCTCGAGTTTTTTAGAAAAATCTTAGGAAATTCCTAAAAGTAGGGAAATTAACCATGAGATCATCCGCAAAGGTAATTTCCAAACTTGTCCAAAAACATAAAATTTTTCCTTTGTGGATTTGTCCTTTTTACTTGAGAAAATGGATTTTTCCATCATGTGTATATACAATTATTTATATATGACTGATTAAAATTACAAAAATGTGAAACCACTCTGGTGGAAGTTGCCTTCATCAGAGTGGCCACATTATTCCGTTCTCGAATACTTGGGACTTTCGGGGATAGATAGCTTGGACAAAATTAGGTGTCTATAGCTGCCCCTTTTGCTAACTAATAGCATAAGCATTAATTGTCTGACGAAAAAAGTGGATACAACTTCCATCTTTTTTTGCAGCTACAAAGTTGCTGAACGATGAAAGGTTAGGGATAAGGACACATAAATTTCCTCACTTTATCAACTTTCAATGGTCTTGGCTTCTATCAGTTATGACTCATTATCATCTACTGATAGAATCACTTTTTCAATATTGCCCCTTGTCTACATGAATATATATTATGGGATTAGCCCCCAAATATTGAGTACTTTAAGGTGATTGCTTGTCAACTTGCACTTCTTGAATCCCTGACAGAAATGCTGGTATGGTATGGGACTAATGGTAAATTCCTTTGGTCAAGGCTTTGCTAAACCATTACATTAAACAAAATGCAAAGGGAATTTGACCAGGGTTAAACCATCGTGCCAACAGAGGTGAAAAAAAGTTTGACCAGGGCTAAACCATCACGTCAAATAAAATGAAAAGGGAGTTTAACCAGGGCTAAACCATTAGGTTAAACAAAGGTGACAAAAAGTTTCACTCGGGCTAAACCATCATATCAAATAGAGATAAAGAGAAGTTTCACTAGGGCTAAATTATCACATCAAACGAAATAAAAAGGGAGCTTGATTGGGTCTAAACCATCACGTCAAACAAAATGAACAGAAAATTTGACCGGGGCTAAACCATCACGTCAAATGAAAGTGAAAATAAAGTTTGACTAGGGCTAAACCATTACGTCAAATAAAAGCGAAAAGAAGTTTGACTAGGGCTAAACCATCATGTTAAATGAAATAAAAAGGGAGTTTGACCAGGGTTAAACCATCATATCAAATAAAGGTAAAAAGAAGTTTGACCAGGGCTAAACTATCATGTCAAATGAAGGTGAAAAAAAGTTTAACCAGGCCTAAACCATCACATTAAAGGAAATGAAAGAGGAGTTTGACTAGGGCTAAACCATCACATTAAATGAAATGAAAAGGGAGTTTGACTAGGGCTAAATCATAATGTCAAACAGAGTTAAAAAGAAGTTTGGCCAAGGCTAAACCATCATGTCAAATGGAGATGAAGAGAAGTTTGGCTAGGGCTAAACCATAACATCAAATGAAATAAAAAGGGAGTTTGACCAGGGCTAAAGCATCACATCAAACGAAAGTGAAGAAAAGTTTGGCCAAGTAAAATGTAGCAAGACTTGACCGAGTAAAGCCAAGTAAGTAAGAATTCGATCGAGTACGGTCGATTAGAGACAAACTTTAATAAGGTTGAAGTAATAAGATATTTAAGATTTGTGAGGAAAGCTTAACTTACCTTTTGATTTTAAAGCAGTATCCATTCTGATAATTTTTTCTTGCTTGATTGCTTAAAACCTATAAATTACATAATTATAAATATGGATGCATGGTGAATGTGCATGGATTTTTGTGATTAGATTTACTCTTCTTTTTTTAATTTTTCATTCATTTTCTTTTTAAATCGTGATTCAACCCATTTTAAAAGCCCGACAATGTCTTTAAAAAGCATGAAGAATCTTTTTGGTGGTAAGGGGCCAGTCTTGAATCTAACGTTGTCTTTATAAAAACAATTGTTCTTGCCCTTTGAGGAATTTAGATAATTATGCATCGATATCATCTAGTGACTGAAAGAGAATATTATGATTAGGAATGTGTAGGGGATGCCCCTTGTGGTCATGTGGTGCATCAATACCATTTAGTGGTTGAGGAAATGGGATATGATTGGAAATGTAGGCGATGTCCCTGCCTCAAGAGAAAACAAGACTGTGTGATGCATCGATACTATTTAGTGGTTGAGGAAAAGGGATATGACTAGAAATGTTGGTGATGTCCTTGCCCCGATCTATCTGTGGTTTTCAAAATGTAATAAGGACCTGACGTTTCTATCAACTCCTTTACTAACTAGAACAAAATGATTAATATCTTCTAAGAGGTTAAGTTTTCTCCATTATCAGAATTTTATCTAAAACCATTAGTTATCCACCCTCAATGCTTCCTAGAGCGTTCGAAGGAATTAAGTCATGAACCAAGATTTTCATAATGTTTTGACCTCATTCCAAAGTAACTCAAAGAAATTAGTCTGTTATCTATTTTAATCAATCTTTATTTCTTTTAGTCGTTAATTATCATTTAGAAAAAATGTTAGCACAATTAAAAAGATAGTCTAATAGAGGTTGCATTTCAAGGAAAAAAAATAGAATATTGGTTTTTTTACAAAAATAATGGTAAAATACCTAAGAAAAGATTCACAAAGATAATGGTAAATGTCAAAAAAAAGGTCTAGACAACTGAATTTAGATCTTCAAAGATTTCTTCTGAATGAAATATCTACCTTTGCATAGATCCATCTATTAGAGATATGTTTGATCATATCATGCCTATGATTTAATCATTTCGTTCTTTGCTTAAGTTGCCCTTTTGGGTTTTTAACTTGAAGCCTCCCCCTTATATCGCCTTTAATAGAATACCCTATTCGGGTTTTTATTCTATTTTTGTTTTTTTCATCTTTTTTGTTTTTTGTTTTTTTATATTTTTTCCCTTTTTTAAGCGTAGTATTTCTTTACACTATCTACATTGATGGGGTTTGGCAAGACCTCTCCATCTATTTCAGTAAAGATCAATATGCCTCTTGAGAATGCCTTGTGAACCATATAGGGCTCTTCCCAATTGGGTGTCTATTTGCCTCATGGATCTTTTTGTATCGGGAAGAATTTTTTTAGCACCAGTTCTCCTTCATAAAGTTGGTTTAGATGAATCTTCTTATCATAGGCCTTCATCATCCTTTTTTGGTACATTAGCCCATGCTAGATTGCTTTCAACCTCTTTTTTTCAATAAAGTTCAATTGTTCGCAGCGATCTTATGCCCATTCAGCTTCTTCTAATTTGGTCTCGATTAATATTTGAAGTGATGGGATTTTGACTTCAATTGGTAGTACTACCTCTATGCTATACACTAATGAGTAAAGTGTTGCCCCAATCGAGGTCCGTACTAAGGTTCAATAAGCAAGGAGAGCGAATAGAAGCTTCTCGTGCCAATCTTTATAAGTCATCCCCATTTTTCCCATAAACATCTTAATATTTTTGTTGGCAGCTTCTACAGCCCTATTCATCTTCGGACTATATGTGACCAAATTATGATGAGAGATTTTGAGTTGGGTATAGACCTCCGTCATCAATTTATTATTCAAGTTAGAGGCATTATCTGTTATAATTCTTTAAGAGACCCCGAATCTACAAATGATATTAGCCTTTAAAAATATAATCACTACTAATCTTGTGATGTTTGCAAAGGAAGCGGCTTCCACCTATTTGGGGAAATTATCAATGGCCACCAAGATAAAATGATGTTGGTTCGATGCTACAGGAGTAATAGGTCCGATGACATCCATACCCCATATAGAAAAAGGCCATGGCGCGGTTATGACATGTAATGGTGAGGGTGGGACATGAATCTTGTTGGCATAGATTTGACATTTATGGCACTTTCAGGCGTACTTGAGATAGTGACTCTCCATAGTTATCCAGAAGTAGCCCAATCTCATGATTTGTTTTGCCATCTTATGTCCATTGGCATGATTCCTATAAAACACTTCATGTACTTCTATTATTTTCTTTGCTTCTGAAGCATAAACACACCTTAAAAATGTTTGATCGAAACTTTACTTATACAAAATCTCTCTATTTAAGACAAAACTCAATGTCAGCCTTCTTAAGGTTCTCTTATCAGTTTCTAAGGCATTTAGTGGATATACTCGATCTTCAAATAATTTTTGATATCGTGATACCATTGAAGGCCATTTGCCTTAATCTCAATGTTATGGCAGTATGTGGGGAATTCATAAATACTCATTTCAATGGCTGTCACTTCCTGCCCCTTGTTTACTTTGAATGTCGAAGCCAATGTGGTTAGAGCATTAGCCATTTGATTGTCATCATGGAACAGATGAATAAAGTGTACTTCTTTAAATTCTTCTAGTAATTCTAGAATCAATTTTTTATATTGCGGCAACCTTAGGTCTCATGTTTCCCATTCTCCATGCAGTTGGTAAATTACCAAGGTTGAATTTTGGTAGACTTTCAATACATGGGCCTTCTTTCAATACATGCCTCATATTCTACCACATTATTGGTGCAATCATAAATTATCTGGGCTATAAAAAAGTAATAATCCCCTTTTAGAAATATTAAAATTGCATCGATTTCATAGCCTGATGCATTTAATGCTCTATCAGAATACATTTCCCATGTAGATCCTTTCGATGACTTTTTTTTCTTCTTTAATCATAATATTCATCAAGTCTTTATCAGGGAATTCAAAATCCAATAGCTGATAATCGTCAATCGCTTGGCTTGCTAAAAATTTAGCAATGGCACTTCTTTTGATCGCCTTTTGGGTTACATATATGATATTTAGATCGTAAAACTTGCCACTTAGCTATCTTCTTGATAAAGCTAACATTTCAAATAGATATTTGATTGGATCCATGTTGGTGATCAGCTATGTTAACATGATACAATATGTACTGTCAGAGCCTTTTTGCTATCCAAACTAGAGCACAACATATCTTCTCTACATGGGAATAATTTACCTCGTAATCCAAGAATTTCTTACTGAAGTAATAGATTGCCCACTCCTTTTTTATAGTCTCATCATGCTGCCCCAACACACAGCCCATGGATCTTTCAAACACTAACAAATACAAGATCAAAGGTTGTCCCACAGCAGGCAGTACCAATACCGACAGATTGGAGAGATATTGATTAACTTTTTCGAAAGCATTTTGGCATTCACTATCCCATTCATCAGGATTTTATTTTTGCCAAGGCCAAAAAATTAGATCACACTTATTCGTGAGTTGAGATATGAATCTAGCAATGTAATTTAATCTCTCCAAGAAACTTCTCACTTTTTTTGGCATACGTAGGGATGGTAACTCTTGTACAGCTTTAATCTTATCCAGATCAACTTTAATTCCTCTTTCGCTTACAACAAAACCCAACAATTTTCTAGACCTGGCTTTGAATGTACATTTCATCAGGTTTAGCTTTTTTAAACAACTTTCATTGGTTCGCTACATAACTTTCTTCTTGAGGGGACCTAGCAATCATGTCATTAACGTACACTTTAATTTCCTTATGCACAGGTCATGGAATAGGGTGACCATTGCCCTTTGGTAAGTTGCTCTAACATTCTTCAACCCAAATGGCATTACTTTGTAATAAAATGTTCCCCACATTATGACAAATATGGTCTTCTCCATATCCTCTAGAGCTACTTTAATTTAATTATACCTCAAAAATCCATCCTGAAGAAAAATAAATAGTTCTTCATAGTATTATCAACTAGAGTGTCTACATAAGGGAATGAAAAGTTATCTTTTGGGCTCATCGATTGAGGTTCGGTAATCTACACACATTCTAACTCTTTTGTCTTTCTTAGGAATCGAAACAATGTTTGTAACCCACTTTAGATATTTTGCCACCTTTAAAAATAAGATTCAAACTACTTTATAACCTCTTCTTTTATCTTCAAAAGCATCTCTGGTTTTATGCTTTTTAGCTTTTGTTGAACCGGTTTGCTTTCTGGCTTCAAGGGTAATTTATAAACCATAATCTTCGTATCCAATCCTGGCATGTCTTGATAAGACCATGCAAAGATGTCTCAGATTTCATGCAACAGACTTATCAAATCTTATCGAGTGGAAGCCTTTATGGCAGTTCCTATTCTAATCTCCTTCTTATCATTTTCATTATTCTTCAAATTGATAATCTCAGTGGGCTCTTCATGGGGTATTATGTGCTTATCTTCTTGTTTAATTATTTTTAACAAATTAGGAGACAAGATATGATAATTGACGTCTTTTTCAAGATTGACCTCATTCAAGCAAATAGTCTATTCAAAATTAACCTTTAAATCCTAATTAGATTTATCTGTTTCTCTGTAAAGGCAAAAGCAAGGAAAAAATAGGTAAAATAATATGGGATATGAATGGGGTACGGATGCAAAAAGAAAAAGAGTTATTGAGATAAGAAATCATAAAAGAAACAGATGTAAAAAAAGAAAAGAGCCAAGAAAGATTATATAAGGAAAGATTACATGCATTTTATTTTTACTGATGATAAATTAACATTATGAGTTTTTACAAAAAGATTTATAGATGATAGAGTTCATTTCTTAGTTATTACTTTGGGATTGGCCTAGACACTATGCTTCTCTCAGCATATGTCTAATTCCTTAAAACATATCCTAGGGGGCATGGGCGAATCCCATGATCCTCAGTGAACTCTTCATCATCTCTTCCAATGGTATCCACATGATGTTTTTCAAAGGCTTCTTTGATCGCCATAACAATGTTCCTAGTTTCTTTATCTCTATTTCTCGGGTTGACTCCTTTATAGCAAAAAATTCCTCCAACGAGGGGTAGAGAGTTGATTTCTGGCTTGACTGTTGGCCAACACCTAGGAATGGCTGCTTTTCGCTCATTCTTTTTTTAAACTTTTTCTTTTGAACTCTTTCCTGCTTAAAGCCTAATCCATATTTGTTTTTCTTACCATTGACAATAATAGCTTGGCTGATTCCTTGCAAATGTCTCCTGAGTCCTTTTTTAGCTAAATCTCTTTTCCCTACTGTCAACTTGAGGCCCATACGCATGCTTTTTGATAGCCTCAATTTAGGGATGACTAAACCTTCTGATATAAAGGTTGTGTTAACAATCTCAAAAACTCTGAAAGAGTATTTATTAGTTTCAGCATTTGTGTCAATGTAAGGAGCCTCTGTAGATGACATAGCAACTATGTCTTCTTCTTCGCACAGACTCACCAATTTTTCATCTATTATAAACTTGACATTTTGATGTAAATATGATGGAATAACCCCGGCAAGGTAAATCCATGGTTGCCCTAACAAACAATTGTATGCTAGAGTGATATCCATAACATGGAACTCAATTTCAAATGGGCAAGGACCAATTTCTAAAGTAACTGAAATAGTTCCTTTGATGTCCCTCCTTATTCCATCAAAAGCCCTAACAATCGTATGGCTTTGTCTGATTTGGCTAACATCTACAAGCAAATGGGACAGTGTACTCCATGGCATGACATTTAGAGTAGAGCCATTATTGATAAGGATTTTAAGTGGTATGGTCCCTTTGCATCGAGTCATGATGTGAAGGTTTTTGTTAAAGTATTACCTCCTAGCAAAATTTCATCATCACTAAATGAGATAAAGTTGTCAGCGATAATATTGTTTACCAGGTGGTCAAGTTTGTTGATAGTAATGTTCTAAGAGACATAGGCCTAATTTAGTACTTTCAATAAAGTGTTTCAATGAAGTTCAAAGCTAAGCAATAAAGTTAGCAAGGAAATCTCTGTTGGTTGTTGCTTTAATTGCTCAATGATGCTATATTCACTGTGCTTGATATACTTTAGGAATTCAACTGTCTCTTTTTCCTTTATTGGTTCTTATTTTTCCTCAAGGACATCTTCGATTCCACTACCTTCCCAGATGTTTGTGTCTTTGATTTCGCTTTCATACTGGCTTTACTAGTTTCCCCACCATATACACACCGGTTTCTTGTAACATGGCTAACTCTTTTGATATCGATGGATGCCAATTGGGCAGTAACAACTTCTAAAGTGGTGACCCCACCATTATACCTCCACGGCACCTATTTACTATCTTGATAAGGGAATGGCACTAGTGCCTAATAATCAGTCTGGGGGGCAATATCCGCCTCTAGAGGCATGGTCTGGTTACAATGAATGATGAGAGGGTGACTAATATTGTATGAGGGTTGCGACGATCCTTCGCACACCATATTGACTGATTTTTCCACTTTCGCTTTAGTCTGTTCTAAATACTCGATCTCACCATTATTCATTAACCCTTGAATCAATGCTTAAAAATCTAGGCAACTCTATAAGGTATGCCTCAAAGTCGGGTGATACTTGTAGAAATTGACACTATCATCAAATTATCCTTTAATGCTTTCCTGATTTTGACTGAGGATTTTGGCTTGGTGAGAACCATCCATACTTTCTCCAAGGGTGTTTTGACCTCTTCCACACTTAACTTCTTCAATTGCCTATTTTTAGTGCTAATAATATTGACTCTAGGCTTAAGATGATCTAGAAAAGGGTCTGCTGCCACATTGGGAGCCGATGCATTATCAAACTTGAATGCACCTCTATTAAGAAGGCTTTGAACTTTATACTTAAAGGGTTTGCAGTATTTAATTAAGTGACCTAATAGTGCATGGTATTCATAATGTAGGTTCAGGTCATACTAGCTGGGATAATTGCCTTTTTACGGTTTGGCAAAAATTGGCGCTACTAGCCTTGTTTTGAAAGTTTATGGAACATTTCCTTGTATGAATAAGGAAGAAGGTCAAAATAGGTTCTAGTTTGATTGGTTCTTTAGGGTTATGTATTGGTGTTAGTCTTGGCTAGTTTTAAGGAAGTGGGTTTGGAATGGTAGCTTAAACAGTTGTTGAAATAGGTGCTCGAGGTGTATTAGATGGATAAGAGTTTTAGGGCATTTGTCTTGGATTTTGATAACAGGGGCAAGGTCCTAGGTGGTATAGCTAGCACAGAACCAACTAATGGTGTTTCATCATTTTTCCTTACTGGTCCTAGCTTCTTTGCATTAGAGGACTTTCCTAATATAAGTTTCACAGCCTTAATGGCTAATTCGATCATTTCTCTAGAGATTAAAAGATCAAAGAAATTCCTTGTCGCATTCCCTGCCAGCTTATTGTAATAGGGCGAAAGTAAAGTATCAACAAATAACATTATCGTTTTCTTCTCTGTCAAAGGCGATTAGACTTGAGAGGCTAAGTCCCTCTATCATTGGGCATATTCTTTAAAGGATTTAGTTGACTTTTTTTCTAAAGTTTGAAGAGTCAAACGATCTGGAGCCCACTCAGTATGCTTGTATTACTAGAGAAAAGCACTTGCTAAGTTAGCCCAGCATTTAATTTGGATACGATTGAAATCATTGTACCATCTCAACGCTGATCCTGATAGGCTTTCTTGAAAATATGGTTCAAGAGTTTATCATCTTATAGGTAGCCTGCCATTTTTCTGATGAACATTTTGATGTGTGCCTACGGGGATGTAGTGCCTTTATACTTCTCAAACTCTGGCATCTTAAATTTTGAGGGGAGAACAAGATTTGGGACTAAGCTGAGGTCTTCAACGCCCATACTGCTATATAATTTGACCCCCTCTATTGCTTTTAACCATCTTTCAAGGAGTAGTAGTTTTGCCTTTTCTTTTTCTTTTTCAACCTCAACTACTTATTTGGCCTTTTTCTTAATCTTCTCTTCTTCATCGATGCCTAGTCCCATATATTCCTCTTGAACGAGAATAGCTTGCGTAGTTGTTTCTTGAGGTATGGCTTCAGGGTTTATGATGATGACTGGTGGAAGAGTAGCTACCGGAGGCCTTTGTTGTTCATTCTGGGAATTGCCCAGTGGTAGGTTGGTCCCTATTTCTTTAGCTGGTGCCCCCCCGGATCCTCCAGTTGGCCCTCTAACTAATAGTAACTCCATCATCTGGGTGATTTGAGCCTAAAGTTCATCCTATCTTTTTAACATGGCCTCTTGAGCCTACCTATGGCTTTCCTCGAGCTGTTCCAATCTGGCATTATGGTCTTCACCAATTCTTCTTACTTATGCTCTAGTGCATTAACTATGTGTAGGTATTGATGATGTTGATTGGTCTCCATTCGCAATGGTTAAACCTTACGTGAATTCCAAAATTTTTGAGAGTTAAGTAATTATTAATAGATCAATAATCAAATGTGTATGTGTATGTATGCAAGAGCAATGAATGTATTCAACTACATTTACTTTACTACAATACTTCAAAATCCATAATTTTCATTGATTTTAGAAGGGAATTACATATCATTTGTCATATTAGAATTATGTCCATAAAACTTCCTAATTTGGTCATATTGCTTTTCAGCTTGTTCCAAAGACTGAAGTATCGCCAAGCCAAATTTGCCAACTGGGTTGATCTATCTTCGAAGTCCTTGGATCCTCTCTACCATAGCCCTTGCTTGGATGACTACTAAGTGAATTTGTTTCGTCAGATGATCAATACAAAACTATCACCCTCGCAAATTGGCTGTCCACCTGTCACATTTATCTCAAACTTGATAAAACTTGTTATCCTGACATACATCTATTTCCTCGTATTCTTGGGCCCATGCCTCAATGTCACGCTCTCTTTGAGATAACTCTTGCTTACTTGCCCCAAAGCTAAAATGAGTGCTTCTCTTTCTTAGAGTAATTCCGTCATCCTTTCTGTTCTTGGTGAAGGGCATTTTTGAACTGCTTATTTTTTTCGTGAACCTCCTCCATTGTCTTCGTGTATCCATGTGTGCCCTTTGCACTTGTTTGAATATAGCTGCCTTGGCTTTGCTTCCCATAGCTTTAGCTTTCCACTTTCCAAGCTCTTTACAGAGCTTATATATTTTCTTGGTAACTTGACTAGGAGATTCGCTGGGGCTCTCGGATAGACAAACGGTTTTCATCTTTTTGTTTTGTTCTACCTAATTATGCTTCATTAAAATGTATTGCTCCTTCATTTTTTAAAGATCCTTTTCTTTTGCTTCCATCTTCATCTTCAGATACATGATCTTTTCCTGGAGGGCTTGATTCTTGATAACTATTCTTTTCCAATCTTTTTTTGCCTCTTCTCTGATTAACTCCATTTCAAGAGGCATGGAAGGCTTTGGTTGAATGGTCGCTTGAAGACCGAATCCTTCTGTGCTTGGAATAATCAAATCACAACCTCGAATTGATCTCCATGCATCATACTCAAGAGTGGTCTAATCTATGTAAGAGAGTAACTTAGACTCATATCTCTCTTTCTAATGTACAGCAATTGTCGAAAGCATGTTCCTGTATCCTTCCCCATGATAATCCAAATCCATACTAGCCAAATCGAAAGTCATGGGGATGAATTGCTTAGTCCTGTATTGGCATTAGATCAAAAGTGGTGCATATCCAACTGTACCCCATAATCCGAGCAAAGGCACAAATGACAATTGATCGCACCTATATAGGATAAATTTGGGTGTGAATCAAGGAGCTCTCCATGTTATTTTTTTCAGAACCAAGGAGCTCTCCATCTTATCTCTTTCAGAGCCAAGTTCTTCAATAATGTCACCCACTGATTCTTCATCAATGACCGTGGCCAATCTTTCTCCACAACATGCTGGAAAGGGATAAAGTGTGAGAAATAGGGTCTAATCCTATCAACACCATCTCCTAAAAAATGGCTATGGGCCCAGATATATAGCACTAATGCACTCTCAAAGAATCTACCTTTGCCTGACTTCTGACATGCATTAAATGCTTGAATGATTTTTACTAAGATGGTGGGGGCAGGATGCATATTCTACTTCAACAAGTCAAAGAACTCAATCGCTGCTACTTCCACATGTTTGAGCACCTTTGGGAAAAAAAACCAACCTATTTATGGCTAGAACAAATGCATCGAGAGCTTCCTCTTTTTCTGGTTGATCCCTAATATACTTCTTCAAAAATTGCCATGAAACAACTATGCTATTACCTTTATGTTTGAAGAAAAGAGACTGGGGAGATAAATCAAGGATCTGTGCCAATCTCTTTCTATGACTTGCTGGGTTACGCTCTTTGCAGTAGATAGGTCTTGTCTCCACTTGTCCCAACCTTAATAATGATGCAATCTCTTCTATGGTGAGGGCCATGTCATGGTGGTTAAATGAAAAGCATTAGTAAGAGGGGTCACAAAATTCTATCAGAGCTTAGACCAACTGTTCATCTATGGGGGTATTCAACAACATGGCCATATGTCCATATTTTGCTGTAAATTGGGTTTGCTTAGCTTTCTCTCATCCTTCCTATATATGGGCCAATTCAAAAATATTATTTTGTTTGAGATCCAAGTGTGTGATCTTCGATAGTCTCAATATAAAGTCCTTGGGTATGTAATCCCCCCATTTTCTCTGATTCAGTTTAGACTCTGCGCGGACTTCTTCAAAAGTTCTGAAAATAACCACCATTTTTGCTTGGTTCGCCATAAAATCGAATGGAAATTAGCTAGGTCTTAAATCAAGCCTAAAGAAAACACCCATGATGCAAATGAATGATGCACAAAAAGGACAAGAAAAGAAAAAAGTAAACAAGTTAGTATCCATGAAATAAATATTCCAGATAATAAAACATAGCAATAAATAATATCACAAAGATGTAATTGAAATAAAGCAAGTGAATAAAGAAAAAAAGGTGTGCATATCCCTTCGTATGTCATTAACCTCAGTGACACCTATAATAAAGTTATGGTACTAACTGGAGAGCTTCCAAGGTTCACTATATAAGGTTTGGTTCGGACCTCTAAATCAGTTCTTGAATTGCCCCTAGTCCAGAATGCACTAACGAGGTTTAATTTGAGTGGGAGTATCTTCCATGCCTGTAACGAGGCTAACACCTCAGGCAAGTGTAGGAATTTACACCCGGTAGGTTTTCACTGGCCCAAATAGAGGCCAACACTCAGAAGACAGAGCTACTTCACCTCCTCCTAAACTATTAGGTACTTATGTCCCTCCCGCATTAGACAAAAAGGAAACTATTACAGATGTGCACAGTGTGTGCAAAAGGATAAGCATACCTTTTTTTTTTAAATAAAAAGAAAATACACAAACATTGACTTAACAATAAAATAAGACATAAAGAAAATTTTTCCAAAGTGAGAATTGAAACTAAATACCAATCAAAACTGGATTAATTAAAATTTAATAAACACATGATCAATTTTAGGCCTGACTCTCCAAAAAATTGGGTTCCCAGTGGAGTCGCCGAGCTGTCATAACGTGGCTTGGATGTGAATCCTGACCAAGCCCGACTTAAATGGCCTTCGCTCCTATATTTGTTAAATTTATCACTATTTTATATTCTTTTATTTCTATAGGCCATATCATTATCAATACTTTCTTATTTTGGGGACAGGTTGTCGAGATGAATCGCTCGCTTGACTCAACCTTAAATAGTCATTACAAAATGACCATTTATTTAGAGTCGCCACCAATCTGTTTTGGCCAGGTGAGATTGGTGACCTATTGGAATTAATGCTTTAAGGGTCACGAAAGCCTAAAGATTAATGCCATGGTTTAAGGAGTTTCAGAGATCATTTTTAAGGGTTTGAGAGTTGGTTACAGCCACAAGTAAAGACTGACCCTCTCATGGTGCCCAAAATTAGTACCTTATTGATCATGGTTAATTTGAACTTTAATTTTTATCTGGCTTTAATATATGGTATTTAATTATAATTCCCGTATTGTTAAAATAAGATTTTATTATTTCATGAGAGAAAATTGGGGTTTTGCATTTTGAAAATTGAAACATTTTACGTACCCCCTCCGAAAAACAAATAGGACACGAATGTTTTTATTATTCCCTTTTATACCCCAATGGGAAACCAAAGGGACATAAAAGGTTCTAAAAAACCAAAATATCTTTCACATCCTACTAGAGTACCTAGCAGAATATGAAAGGTTTTTATTTGTATAAAATTCTCAATTTCCATTTTGAAAAAGGTATCTCATCATTAGAATGATCCATAAAACCCCTATCACATATGGGTGGGAGGAATTTCATGCATCACTCTAACTCTAAGAGATTGCCTTTATTTTACAGAGACATACGAATTTTATTTAAAACAAAAACAAAGACCTATGACTTGATTTAGACACTAAAGTACTATATCGAATCTAAGGACCAAAAAGATAAATGAAAATGAACCTATCCTTAAAGTATACCTTTGGCATAGAAACATCCAGCGGTTACTTAAGACTAGGTTTTAAGAACAATTAAAATATCCCTAAGGCTTACCATCGACACTAAAGCACCCAGTAACTGCTTAGGAATTGGTTCTAAGGAAAATTAAAATATTCCTAAAGCTTACCATTGACACTAAGGCACCCGGTAACTACTTAGGATTGGGTTCTAGGAAAATTAAAATATTCCTAAGGCTTACCATCGACACTAAGGTACCCCAACTACTTAGGATTAGGTTCTAAGGAAAATTAAAATATTCCTAAAGCTTACTATCGACACTAAGGCACCCAGTAACTATTTAGGATTGGGTTCTAAGGAAATTTAAAATATTTCTAAGGCTTACCATCGACACTATAGCACCGGGTAAGGAAAATTTTGAAAATGTCCCTTGAGTATACCTTCAACATGAAAATACCTCAGTAACCCTAATAGGGTAAAAAATAACCTAAAAAGGTTAAATGAACCCTAAACATTCACCTTTGGCATAAAGGCATCCTGGTGAGGAAAAATTATGAAAATATCCCTTGAGTATACCTTCACCATGAAAGTATCCTAGCACCCCTAATGGACTAAAAAATGACCTTAAAAGGCTAAAGGAACCTTAAACATTCACCGTTGGTATAAAAGCATTTCGATGAGGAAAAATTATGAAAATGCCCCTAGAGTATACCTTCGCCATGAAAGTATCCCAGTACCCCTAATGGACTCAAAAAATGACGTTAAAAAGCTAAAGGAACCTCAAACATTCACCTTTGACATAAAAACATCTTGGTGAGAAAAATTATGAAAATGCCCACCTTCATCATGGAAGTATCTCGGTACCTCTAATGGACTAAAAAATGACCTTAAAAGGCTAAAAGAACCTTAAATATTCACCTTTAGCATAAAAGCAACTCGATAAACAAAATTACAAAAATACCCCTGCGGTATACCTTTGAAATGAGAGTATCTCGGTACCCCTAAAGGACTCGAAAAGACTAGTAATGATGATTCTTACTCTAAATGGGTATTTTAGATTACAAAAATAACCTGAAGTATGAAAATTGCTAATGGGTTCCTAAATTTCTTAAAATTAAATATCAGTCCTAAATTGGTTCAAAATGATAAAAAAGATATATTTATTTTTTTACCCAAAAACACCCTAAATGAGAAGTTTAAATTTAAAAATAACTAACATGTAAAAATACCATTAAATCCCTAAATTTTTAAAAATTATATTTCATATACTAACGGAGAACCAAAAGAATACGAAAGGTTTTTATATTTTTGGCACCTCATTGGAGGACCAATGGGATGCTAAAAATATTTAAAATAATCAAGTGGATGATTTCATGCTAAAGATAACCATTTTGTCCTAAAAATGCCAAATTTCCCTAAGGGTCCCTAAACTTTCTCAATTTTATACTTAAGTATCCAAGTAAAAAAAACCTAAATCATCACAAAATATGATTAATTAGTAAAAATCAGCATGTAAATCATAAAGAACATCCATAAGAAGGTTTGATCAAACACCTTTGACTAGAAAAGAAAATTTTCTATTATTTGTAAACTAGCCCCTAAACTTTAAAAAATTGTAAAATACCGCCTAAAGTGTGAAGAATACCTAGAGGATGATATGAAATACCCAAAATCAGTTTCCAAGTTATCCATAAAGCTTTCAGTCAAATCCTTTAACTATACAAAAAAATTTTTACTATTTACAAACTAGTCCATAAACTTTCTTAAAATTATAAATTGGCCCTTACATGATTAAAATGTAAAATTAAGCTTTAAATGAATCAAAATAATCACGAAAGTCACATAAAAGATCACAAGCAAAATTTGGTCACTTTTTTTTACCTTTAGAATAATTTTTTCAATATTTACGCAAAAGTCGCTAAACTTATTAAAATTACAAAAGACCCTAAAACTAAACAAAATGTATTTTAACTTGATAAATGCATAAAATACACTTTTAAGAGTGCAAGTGTACTTTAGTCAAGCATATAGGTCTAAACAAAGATTTTTTTTATTTTTTATTTTTTATTCTTTAGGTTTTTTCAGATTAGCCCTCAACTTTTCTATTTACAAAATGACCATTGTTGCATCGTGCCCTGGGGTGGATCCTCATGAGTCTATGGGTGCGTGCAACTTAAAATATTATTTTGACTTGGAAATGTCTTCTTGGCTGAGACTTTTCTTTCATGATGTGATAAGAATGAGAATGTACGAATTCTCGACTTGTGATACAGTGAAAGGGACTATAAGATGAATCGCTTATCTTCCTAGTCTCGGATGACCATCACGAAATGCCCAACGCATGGAGTCGCCACTAATCATTTCAGGCTAGGCATGATCGGATGCCTACTGAAACCTATGTTTTGAGTTATGAAACTCAAAACATCGATCCCATGGTCTATATAGTACAAAGATTCATCGTTAGGGTTTGGGAGTTGGTTACGTACGATGAGGTATGAACCTCTTTGCGATGCCCAAAATCGGTACCTTACTAGCTATATCTTATCTCAATTTCGATTCTTTCAATCTTACCTCATCACTATTTTAATATAACCCTTTTTTAATGCATGAATCTTAGAGAAATACAAATCCAGGTTTTGATGAAAAGGATTTAATCTCATATATGCCTTAGAGAGATGGGGAATATAGAGATTTTTAATAAAAATGACCTTAAGATTTTACTTTGAAAAATAGAATATTCCATTTTAGGCACCAGAAAGATACCCACGTGGAATATTACCCTTAGTTTTATTTAAAATGATTGGAAAACATGAATGCAAATCATCATCAAAAAGAAATCTTGTTAGTAAGGCAACAAATGAAGTAACATATCATGGATCATTCAATGCAATGATAAAGAAAAGGGCTGGACTATTGGAATTTATCTCACAATTGGCATCGATTATCTGGGAATAACCAAATCGATAATTTTCGAGATGCATCTAGGTTTCTTGATTAAACGAGGTTTGTTTGACATATTCATGGAAGTCCGAGAAAGAGAAAAGTTTAACTGTAGTTAAAAGACAAGGTTAAAGTATCCCTTCGAAAAGATAGGGTTGGAGTATCCTCATGGATGATGAATAATTTTGACAATGGAAAACTTTTTTACAGGCTGACAATTTTGAAAAAACATGGTAAAAGCATCCCCTCAAAAAGTCAGGGTTGGAGTATCCCCGTGGATGACAAATAATTTGACAAAGAAAGATTTTTTAGATCCTGATAAATTTGAAGAGTGGAGTTGGAAAAATTAAGTTGACAAAACTTTGCGATTTAGAAAACACGTGAGCATTTTGATGACTTTTGGCAAAAGAAATTGTTGTGAATGAGGATGGTAAAGATGTAAAATATGTTTGTACCTTGATACGAGCTTGTGGGAGGTCAAAGCATATTCTTGAGTCTGATCGGGTGATACAGAGACATTTGAATGTCTCAAGATGAAATTCGGGAAAAATAACTTAATTTTGACCATGATCGAGAATAGGGGACAACATCGTGCAGTCCCACTTTCTGAATTTATTCTAGGTTGGTTTGAAGGCTTTAGAGGATGGACAAGATACCATCAGAGAGGTAACTTGACAAGGGTCAATCTAAAAATATTCCTAGTATCCCAAAAGATCACTTTTCAAGGAAATAAATTTTCAAATTTGAATTAATTTCGCTGTTGGCAGAGCATACGAGGGACAAGGTGTGTCAAAATTTGAAAAATCATTTCGGACCAATTTGATATCAAAAAATTGCAAACAATACCTTTCCAAAAAGTGAATTTCATGAACATTTTAGGAAAAATGCTGGATGGATTTGGAAAAATCGTTTAGTGGGCCTAAAGGGCCCAACTAAGATGTGCTTTGTTAACTCTAGGGATTCCAAATAGTTTAGGTTTGAAAAATCATAACTCTTTTCATCTGAACTGATCCAGGGATGAACAAGACCTCATTTCAAAGATATTTTGACATAGTTTCAGAGACAAATATTATAAAATTCATGAAAAATTGTTTGGGATTTTAAAATGATTTTTCAATTTGTAACAATGTTGCTACTAGCAGCGGACAAAGCAAAGCAAAGGATATTTCTTTTTTTCACTATGTTTATGGGTCCAAACTTGAGTCATTGACATTTAAACATCCATGACTGAAGGGAAAGAGTGGCATATGCATCATAAACTCATTTGCACAGCCCCAAAATATTTTAAGATGATGAAATAGCCCGTTGATCATGCCATTCAAGGTTTTGACTTAAAAACAAGGCACAAATATTTCGAGAACAAGTGTAAGGCCATTTTTGTTGCAAAATTAGAAGATTTGAGCTCGTTTAACCAAGATTCTAGATCTGGAAAACTTAGTTTTTCCTAAGGTATTTTGTTAACTTTAAAGAAAATGCTAAGTTCATGCTCATCCTCATTGGTTAAGGTTAACATGCTTGGCTTGGGACGTTTTGAAAATCAATTTTTGATAGCCATTAAACATGTATTTAGACAAGGAGAAGACAATGAACATACAAGGGGATGGCACATAAAATAAATGGGGAGGCAAACTTTACCAATGGTCTTAACAAAGAAAGTGTTATGCATAAATCTCATGGAGTAAAGCATTCTAAAAATGACAATGATTCATGACCAAATGCAAGTTAACATATAAACATGCTGGAAATATACTAGGCTAAGGATTCTTACATGGATTAATCATAACAAGATGCATGGATATGGCATAAAATGCATTAGTAAGAGCTATCAAAATACTGAGGATAAAATAAGGCATTTTGCACATTAAAGGGGCATTAAGGCATCCAAATCCTATACTACCACAACTAAAAGGCCATAATAATCCATGAAAATCCTAAGAGGGTGGTGGAAACATGGAGAGCTCACTAAAATGATGAAGATGCTAAAAATAAAAATGAAAGTGATAAAGTAAGAAGTTATACCAACAAAACTTTAATTTTTGGCCAAATAGTTGGAGCAGTAGACATGGCTTGAATTTTCCATTTTTCTTTGTTGTTAATAAGCAAGAAAAAAAGAGATATAATGAGGTTTTGGTGTTGGTATGTATAAGGGTGATTTTCAGAATGTGTAATGGTTGACAATGAGTATTTTAGGGCTTTTTTGGGTGATGAGTGAAAAGCTATGGGATTTGGTTTTCTTGATATGTGAATGTGTTTCTGAAAGTTAAAACAAGCTGGAATCTAATCTTTTTTCAACTGAGATATAAGTGATCTATTTATACTAGCATTTTAGAGCTAAATTAAAGGTGTTTTTGGTCATTTCTCAAGGTGGACAAAGTGATGTCAGCTCGATGGCTATAGAGTGGCTGTCGGTAGCAACTTGTTACCAATGTGATGGACATAAGGTGGCTAGTTTAAATACTAAAATAATTTTCTAGCAAATAGGGTGGCTGATGGTGATCTTGGTCAATAAACTAGGGAGGAGTAGGGTGATCATGTGACATTGACCTTTTTGATCTAATTTAGACTCCAAGAAAGAGTTTTGATTAATTCAAAAGTCTAAATTTGTAATCTGATATGGGTTTTGATCCTTTCTGATGCAAAGAAGCGAGTTGAAATCGAGTTTTTGATCAATGGTGAACGAATCACAAATGCTCGAATTATGGAAAAATGGCTTGTATGTATCGATACATTTGGTCCAAAAACCTTGAGTGTATTAATACAATGAACATTGTATCAATACAATGATCATTGTATGGATATTATGAACCATTATATCGATACATGTTGATATGTATCGATACATTTCTTTACAGAATGCATGTTTTGGTCTTGGTGTGGCCTAGTTTTGATGCATGAGCTCCTATATCGATACATAAGCTCATGTATCAATACATTTACATGTTGTATCGATACAAATGGGGACATTTTAAATTTTGGATCGTTGGAGCATTGTATCGATACATTTAAGCAAAATTATGAATTTTCTCATATCTTTTGTCCTTAGACACTTTGAACTACTTCCTTTGATGCCATATCTTTGCATTTATCTTTGATATGATCCGTAGGCCTTTTTTACCTCCTCATATCATCGCCCTTCTCACGTCCGTGCCCTAAATTTCTAAAAATTAGCCTAGATAAAATAAGGTGTTGACAAACACAGAAACACATACACAAGCATGAATTTCGGCCAACACCTAAACAATCTACCAATCAACTTTTTTAAACTCAATAATCACATATTCACATTTTATTTAAAACAAATTAGCACCATTATATGATAAAATTTAAAAAATAAGTATATAAACATGTGATTTCACCATAAGAACAAGAAAACACTAAAAGAAATAAAATATATATGAACATATATATTACAAACACAACACTAAAACCAACATCATATCAACATAAACATGATTCATGAAGAAAATAAATTACTAATAAGAAGAAAAGAAAAAAAATAAAATAAAATCAAGGAAATTAGTTCATGGCCATTATGCTTAGTCTTTCAACATGGATAAAAAATCCATGAACTTAAGCACATTTTTGGCTCACCAAAGAGAAAAAACAAATGTATCAAACAAAAAAGGTCAAAAGATTTAAGTGGAGATTTACACCTTAACAAAGCTTTGAAATTTTTTTCAAGTATTTTGCCTTTTTTTAACTCTTTCTTTTTTTGTCTCCAAAACTAAAAAGACTTAAAGAAAACATCCTCCCCCATTTATAGGGGAGGATGATTCGGCCAAGGAGGATTTTATCCTCCTTGGTCGAAATTCCATGTCTTTTTCATCCTTTTTTTCCTTTTTTTTTATGTTAAGCTTGCTTGTTAGGTTAGAAATAATAAATGTTGTGTCATAAGCCTATACCTTGTTATCTTTTCTTACAAGCCACTCTATAAAATTCATCATAGACAAAATTTTAGAAATGAAATGGTGCAAAAGATCTTGATTGGAAGTTAAAAACTCATCAAATTTTACGAGAAATGCCTTAGTATAGGAAAATTGACATATATGAAAAAAATCAAAACCCATGAATTAAATTAAAATTTTCAAAACTGATTTAATGGGAGTTAAATGACAATATTAGATGAATTTTAAAACTGTTAAACTGAAGAAAATTCCCTCAAAAACATTTATGGAATAGAAAACTCGATTTTTCAAAAACAGAGGAAGTTCAAGAGAAAAATTAAAACTCATGAAAATGAATTTTTGAAAATTGAATTAAGGTTAATCAAATAATAATAATATTTGATAAATGTTAAAAATCATAAACAAGAAAAATCACCTTGTAAACATTTACGGAGTAGAAAACTTCGTATTTCAAAAACAGAGGAATTTTAAGAAAAAAATTCAAAACTACTAAAAATAAATGAATTTTCCAAAACTAATTTAATGTGAATCAAATAATAATATTGGATGAATTTTGATGTTTGAAAATTGAGAGGATTCCACCAAAAATTTTACGAGTAAATAAAAACTTGTATTTCAATACAGGGAAAAATTATAGAATTTCATTGACACTGAAATAAAATAAATTTAAGACCACATATTATTCGAAACATTAATTTCCAAGGTGAAGAAAATGAACTTGTAAAATTTTAAAAATAGATCAACAAAAATCAAAAGTAAAATTCATGAGTATTATACTCGTAAGACTACAAAATTCAAAATTAATTTATAAAATTTACAGTTTGACACTTCATGGTAGAAAATACCAATACATATTTTTCCTTGAACATTTATGATTTTTTTTGGGTGAGAATTGGCATAAAACACATTGATGTCAGTAAAAATATTCGAGCACCAATTTCTTGAGTTTTTTAGAAAAATCTCAAGAAATTCCTAAAAATAGAAAAATTAACCGTAAGATTATCCGCAAAGGTAATTTCCAAAATTTATCAAGAACTTGTTCAAAAATAAAAATTTTTCTTTTGCGGATTCATCATTTTTGCCCTAGAAAATGGATTTTTCCATGATGTTTATATACAGTTATTTACATATGACTGATTAAAATTACAAAAATATAAGTTGACCTCCATCAAAGTGGCCACTACGTTTTCATTCTCGGATATGTAGGACTTTTGGGGATGGATAGCCTGGGCGAAATTAGGAGTCTACATGTAGCACTTTTGCTAACTAATAGCATAAGCATTAATTGTCTGATGAAAAAAGTGGTTATAACTTCCACCTTTTTTACAGCTACAAAAGTTGCCGAATGATGAAAGCTCAGGGATAAGGACACAGTCTGAATAAATTTCCTCACTTTCTCGACTTTCAATGGTCCTAGCTTCTATCAGCTATGACTCGTTGTCATCTACTAATAGGATCACTTTTTCAATGTTGCCCCTTGTCCGCATGAATATGTATTATGGGACTAGTTCCCAAATATTGAGTACTTTAAGGTGATTACCTGTCAACCTGCACTCCTTGGATCCTTGACAAAAGTGCTGGTACGGTATGAGACTAATGGTAAATTCCTTTGGTCAAGGCTTTGCTTTTATGGAGACCTTTCCACCATAACTCATTTTTTCTTTTTACTTCCTTAAGTGGCTTAGAGCACTTAAGGCTGCCATTTCCCTTCCTTGCTTTGAACTCATTTCCACTCGTTTTGTTGAGTAATTTCTCTTTTTTTATCTTGTGATTCTGTTTTGTTTCACGTTAAATGAAAAAAATAACTTAAATTATTCTATGAGAATACGTATGTGTCTTATTAACATTAATCTTTATTATTATCCTTTTGAATGGAAAATTGATATATGGATTAATGAATGAATAAATAAACAAATATTAGAATGAATAAGTATATAAGGCAATATTTAATGGTTTGAATTAGAGACTAAGCAATTGGTTAAATATCAAGCATGGAAATTATTAAGGAATTCAAATCATAACTCAATACCATTATTTCACAAGCCAAAAATATTCAATTAAAATTTTTCGATTTATTCATTATACAAAAACATACTTACAAAATTCAAAAATAGACAAAAAGGATTGCTTTTGGAAGTACTTTGTTTTCCTTACTATGTTAATGATTGTAACAAATTTTCCTAAATCCTTATCATTATGTTTTTCATTTTTTTACCATTTAATTTCTTTACCTTATATAAACAAAACCAAATAAGTAGCCCAAAAGGTTGCCTCCATAACCACTTCATTATTTCTCGGCATTTTAACATTTCCTATAATGCGATGGGAGTTCATTACCCACATTTAATTTTGGTTTAATCCAAATTATACCATATTGAGTAGATTTACGACTTGTCCTTTGAACTTATCACATTCTTCTATAGAATGTCCCCATGATCCTATGTGTAATTCACAATGTGCATTACCATTATAATATTTGGGACCAGAGGGTTCATGGGAGACTTGTATAAAGGAAAATGAGCTAGTCCTCAAACAAAATAAAATACAATTCCTTATAGGTAAACAGTAGCAAATCATGTTCCTTTCCTCATAGTCATTTATTAGTATGGACTCTAAAGGTTGATGAAGTAGCACCAGGAAAATTAAAAGGATTGGAAGGTAGGCTAATTTAGGTAATTGTAGAATTGGGTGTCTTACCTTCACTCATGTCTAACAGGATAATTGATTACCTTTAAGTTTTCATTTGAAAATTTGTTCCTTTACCTCTTGTATCTCATGCCCTATTTCTTTGACTAGTCACTCTAATTTCTCAGCCCTATTTATTAGTCCATTAAGCTAATTTTTCATTGCTCAGATTCATGTTTGAACACTCTTTCAATGGATTCCAATGTGCTGATTCTTGCATCTAAATGATCATCCATGTCTTGATCCTTAAAAACAAAATAGGTGGAACAATTTTAGTATATTGTAAAAATTATGAATGCATGAACATATAAAAATGTGAACTTTGTTGGTATAAAAAGAGATGCATGAATGGATTTACAAATTTCCATGGAATATGGATGTCATGTCAAAAATTAAGAAAAATCCTTCATAATATAACAAATTAATGCGAGAAATAAATAAAAGTAAAAATTTATTATAGTAACACAACATACACTTATTAATATCAAGAACATCAAATTATAAAAGTAAAAGGTTAGAAGCATTCCCTTATGTGTACCTAATTCAGTACCCTCTAAAACTAGATATGGCTCTAACTAGGTAAGGCCCTTACAGCTTAGTACATGAAATTTGGGTTGGACATCTAAATAGGTTCTTAAATTGCTCTTCAAGTTCAGAAAAAATTGATGAGATGCTCTAATACTTACCCATCGTATGTTTATGTCGGAAAGGGTTCAATTAAAGTGGGAGTATCTTCCATGTAATGAGGCTAACACCTCTGGTAGGCATAGGAATTTATAACCGATAGGCTTTTCAATAGCCTTGATAGAGGCTAACACCTCAAAAAGCATATCTCTTTCACCCCCTCCAAAATTATTGGGTACTTATGCCCCCTTCATATACCTAGAGGAGAATCTAATGCATATGCATGTGCACAATGTGTGTGGAAGAACTATTTACCTTTTATGACTTGACTTTATTTTTTAAAATAATAATAAAACCCCTATAGTAAATTCCCCTAGAAATAATGCTGCAAAGAAAATAATAGGGTTAGTGAAAAATGTGAATAATATATAGGATAATTTTTATATAAATAAAAAATATAAAAAAACTTTGTTTTGAAAATATAAAAAATTATAGTAAAATACCAACTAAATTAATCAAAATTTATTTAACACATGATTAGTTTTAGGCCTGACTCTTTAAACCAGTCCTAACAGAGTTCCTAAGTTGTCACAACTGGTATCCTGACCTGTCGAACTTACAAGGTAGGTGTACACCTAGTTCCTATATATATATATCATTATTTTTTGGCCAGGTAAGATTGGTCATCTATTAGGATTAGTATTTCAAGGGTTACGAAAACCCAAAAATAAATTTTAAGATCTACAATAATACCGAAGATTATATGAAATGGTTTAGAAGTTGGTTACAAGCAAATAAGGATCAATGCCTCTCATGACGACCGATAATTTGTGCCTTATTAATTACATGTTAACCTAAATTTTAATGTTTTTTTAGTTTTGATATCTGATATTTAATTATAATTCACATGTATCAAAATTTTTATTCTAAATTTATTATTCTATATAAGAAAATTAGGCTTTTAATATTTTTAAAAAATTATTTTTCATACCCCACTGGAGGGCTAAAGGAATATGAAAGGTCAAAATATCTTCCACACCCCACCAAAGAACTAGAAGAATGTGAAAGGTTCTATTTAAAAATAAAAATATCTCATGTACCCCACTATAGGATTAGAGGAATACAAGAGGTATTGTTTCATGAAATTTGAAAAATCTTGACTTTCATTTTAAAAAGGATATCTTATTATTAAAATAATTTATTAGAACCTATCATATTCTGGGAGACATTCCACATACTATTTTAATTTGGAGATATTGTTGTAACTTTAAAATTTCAAATTTTATACAAAAATTACCTAAGACCCAGTTTAGAAGAAAAGTACTAAACTCGACTCTTAGGATCCAAATTTGATCGAAGGGACCAACATATCCTCTAAAGTACACTTCCATCATGAAAGCATCCTAATGACCCTAAAGGACTCAATTTTATGATAAATTAACAAAATGACCCTAAGGTATAGTTGTGATGTGAAAGTATCCCGTAATGCTAAAGGGCTTAATAACGTTATAAAAAGGCGAACCTCTCCCTAATATGTACCTTTGACATACAAGTATCCCAGTAATCAAATAGGACTTTGTTTTAAAAGAAATTACTAAAATACCCCTAAGATATATATTCGATAAAAGATCTATCACAACAATCATAGAGATTATACCAAATAACACAAGATCAATTCAGCTAAACATGTAAAGTCTAAAAATAACTTTTTAATTTTTTGCCATTTGATCCCTACATTTCCTAAAATTAGAAAATAACATTAAACATCAAAGACTTCATCAAACTAGTCCATTTATGATTTGGCCAACAAAGGGAAATACCTTTCCAAATCCTTAAAATTTTAGGAAAAATTATTTCTTAGTCCCTACAGCTTCAAAAAATCACAAAATAATACAAATTATCATGAAAGTAATAACCAAAATTGTATCCAAGGCCTCCATAGGTTTCGGCCTCCACCAAGAAAACATATTCATCAAAATTTTTCAACGCAATAATCATATATCTTATTTCTGCCAAACTCAAATCAACATCATCATGTAAGCAGTTAAGAAATATAAACATATATACATGTTTCTCCAACATATTGATAAGAAAATACCAAGTAAAATAGTATCAACAAGAATATTTATATATGACAAAATCAAAATCAATATCATATCAACAAATAACTTATTTCATGAAGAAAATTAAGTTGTTATTAAGGAAAATCAAACATAACAATTAAATCAAAAAAATAGTTCACATCTATCAAGCTTAGCCTTTCAACATGGATTAAAATCTATAAGCTTAACCATGATTTACCTCACTAAAAGGAAAAAAGCTGAATGAAATGAACAAAAATTAAAAATTTTACAAGGAAAATTACCTTAAAAGCTTGCTAACTTAGAAAGTTTTTGAAGTTTTTAGTGTTTCTTCTTCCTTCAAACCATTAGCTTTATTTTGAACAATTCTCCCCCTATTTATAAGGGGAAGATTCAGCCAAGAAGGAATAAAATCCTTCTTGGCCGAATTAGCCATTGCTTTTTTCATCTTTTATTTATTTAATAAATTAAGTTGTAAAGTAGTTGGTAAGATAACCTTAATTAATTAAATTTGTCTTCTAGCATGAGTCATTGTTGACACTTAATTTTATCTGGGCCCATTCCCTATCCAAGATAGAATATTAGGTACTTGTCCCAGTGGGGTTAGACTTTATTTAGGTAAAATAAACATTCTCGAGACCCATTTGGTTATGCTTAAATAGCCGCAGATGCACATGACAAAAAAAATGTCATTTATGCTTAAATAGCTACAGGCGTATATGACAAAATCAATGTCTTTTTGAGGGCCAATCTCAAACAAAAAGAATGAACTTCAAGGTAAAACTTAGTTCTTAAATTTATGCTTTTGAAATCTTAAAATTTGTTTTTGTAGATGTTATCATAGTCAAATTTTTCATTTTTGAAATTTTTCGAGAGTTTTTGTTAAAATTTAGGAAGTTGACCATTGTATATTTTTACTAATAGTCGTGTAGTATTCATGCTAATACTCACTTTAAAAAATAAAAAATATTCAAGGAGAATTTTGTATTTGTATTTTTTATCATGAGGTATCAAGTTGTCAATTTTTGGGCGTAAATTTAAATTTTTTTACAGTACTGCAAGTACGACTCATGAAACTTTTCCTAATAAAAACTGCTCCAAATAAAATAAATATTCAGATTAGTGTATTGGATAAAATTAATTTTTATAAAATTTGAACATATTTTTGAAATTTTCATTATTTCGAATATACAAAGTTTTTTAATCCATAAATTTTTTTTAGGGTGAAAATTTTTGAGTTTATAATTTTTAAAATTCTTCAAATATTTACATTAAATTCAGATTAAATCAATTTTTAAAATTTTAATTTATTTTATGAGTTTCTCATTTTTTTAAATAACAACTTTCTTATAAAAGAGTTTTTGCTCATAAAATTTTACGAGTTTAGAATTTTTAATTAACTTTTTCTTGCACAAAAAATTTCTTAAAATTTTATTTTTGATTTTTTATATCACAATTTTATTAATTTTATTTTTAGTTGGCTAAATGTTATTTTTTTCCATTTTATGGGCCTTAAAACTCGTAAATTTTTTGAATGGGCACAATACGCCTATTAATTTTTTGAAAAGCCCAAAGAGGCCATTTTTGTTTGTTTTAATATGCTCAAAAACCCTATTTTGATTAGATTTTTAATTAAATTTATTATGTGGAATTTTGTTCTTTGAAGACTTAGTTTTTAATTCATTAAAATTTAAATCAAATATTAATTTAAATCAAATCAAAGTGTAAAAAAATAAAAAAACTAAAATAAATGTTAAATAAAAAAATTCTAGAAAATTTTAGGAACCATTCGGCCAAGGGCTTTTTGTTTAGCCCTTGGCCGACTTCCATCCCCTATAAATAGGGGATGGTTTCCATCATTCGGAAGCTTTTGCATTTCATGAAAAAATCACTAAAACATACAAATTCTTTAGGATTTCAAGCATTTTTACGGTATTTTTCTTGTAAGATTTTTAATTTTTCTTCATTTCATGTTTATTTCATCCTTTTTGTGAGCCCAATAAATACTTGTGCTCATGAATTTTGGTTCATGTTTAAAGGCCAAGTGTGATGGCTATGATCAAAGTTACTTGATTTTGTTGTTAAATTTTTTTTGCTAGAAATAGTTTGATTTTCATTGAGATTGTTTGTGTTTATTGGTAGATATTATTATTTTCATGTATATATGTTTATGTTATTTTCCTTAATACTTTCATGTTGATTTATATTGATTTATTCATTATTTATTATGTGTTTATGCTAATTTATGCTTGATAGAAATTCTAACATGTATGTATGTTAATTTTTATGAAAATATGTGGTGAAAAAATTATTTTTTGCTAAAAGAGACATCCTAGCTGAATTCATATTGTGACTTTTGGTGTGATTTCAATGATTTTTATGATGTATTTGGCGTTTATTTATAATTTTCTACTATGTAGGGACTAAATTGCAAAAATAAAAAAATTGTTTTAAGGCCCGACCATCCATGCTTGGTTGATTGTTGGCGGATACTTGTGAAAGTGTTTTCATGTTTATGTAATATGTATGGATATGTTTTATGCATTTTCCATCATTTTGGGGTCATTTTGTAATTTTAAAAAATTTAGGCATTTATTTGCAGAATTGCAAAATTTTTGTTCTAAGGCCATAGGTTCTTGGCTAAATTGATTATGTCATTTTTGCCATAATTTCCATTTTTTAGATGATTTTTGTTTTTAATTATGTGTTTATTTTGTGCAAGAACTAAATTGCAAATTTTAGGGATCATTTAGAAAAACCTTGCATTTTAGATTTGATAAAATATTTTTGACATTTTAAGAATATTTCTAGCATTCTTTTCGTTCCATAGAGGGGTGTAGAAATTATTAAAACTAATCATATTTCTTTGGTTTTTTGATAGGGGTATGAAATGTAATTTTGAAAAGGTTAGGAACCTATCAGTAATTTTTACATTTTAGGTCAATCTTAATATCAAGTTACCCATGGAGGGTATAATTATCATTTGATATCATTTTCAAGTCCTTTAAGTTACCAAGATACTTTTATGTTGAATGCACACCTTAGGGGTACTTCAATAATTTTTCCTAGAATATTGTCTTTGGATACTTTCATGTCGAAGGTGTATAGTAGGAATAGGTTCATTTGTCTATAAAGTTATAAAGTATTTTAGGGTATCAGGATATTTTTATGTTGAAAGTATACTTTAGAAGCATTTTAGTAATTTACCTTGGAATCGAGTCCTCTATAATCACTGGGATACTTCCATGTCAAAGGTGCATAATAGGGATAGGTTCATCCTTTTATGAAGTTATCAAGTCCTTTAAGGTTACTAGGATACTTCTATGTCGAAGGTAGATCTTAGAGACATTTTAGTAATTTATATTAGAAAGAACCATTTCCTATGTAATCACTGGGATACTTTTACATTGAAAGAGTATAGTGGGAATAGATTCATTTGTCTATAAAGTTTAAAATCTTTTACGGTACAGGGATACTTATATGTTGAAAGTACTCCTTAGGGACATTTCATTAATTTATTTTAGAATCGAGCCCTTTAGCGTCACCAAGATACTTTTACATCGAAGGTGTATTTTAGGGGGACATGTTGGTCATTTTGGCTAGATTAGGATCCTTGGAGTCAAGTTTAGTACATTTTGTCTAAACTGGATCTTAAGGAATTTGTTATATTATTCTTAAATAAAATTGGAACTTTTACAAATTAAGGTAATATCTTCGAATTAAAATATTAGGTGTAATTTCTCCCAGCATATAAGAGGGATGCTACATATTATTTTAATAATGAAATATCCTTTTAAAAAAATGAAAATCGGATTATTTTTCAAATTTTGAACAAACAAAACCTTTTGTATTCCTCTAATTCTTTAGCACAGTACAAAAGATATTTTGATTTTTAAAATAATTTCATATTCCACTGGTTTTCAAGAAAAGTATGAAAGAGAATAATAAAAACCTTCGTGTTCTTCTAGTTCTCTAGAAGGGTGCAGAAGATATTTTGATTTGCAAAAATATTAAAAACTTAATTTTCTTTTACGAAATAATAAATTTATTTTATGAAAATTTTGACATGTGGGGAATCATAATCAAATATCAAATATTGAAATTGAATAAAAGTTAAAATTTATGTTAACACATGATTAATAAGGTACTGATTATTAAGCATCATGAGAAGTCGATCCTCACTTATGATTGTAACTGACTCCTAGACCCTTTCATATGATCTCTAGATCAACGTGGACCTCTATTTTATTTTTATAGGTTTAAAAACCCTTAAAATATGAACTCCAATAAGTGACTAATCTCACCTAGCAAAAAATAGATCAGTGGCGACTCCATAATAAATGGTCACTACATAACGACTATTTAAGTTTGAGTTGAGTGAGTGATTCATCTTAGCAACTCAGTCCCCTAACTCAAGAAATAAAGAATAATAAGATAATAATGATGTGGCCCCTAAATTAAAAGAGAAACAATGATATACAAATATATATATAAACAAGGGTTTCACCGGCCATTTTAAGTCCTACTGGTCAGGATTCGTATTTGGGTCATGTTACGATAGCTTGGCAGCTCCACTTGGGACGAGTTAGAGAGTCAGGCATAAAATTAATAAAATTAATTACATGTTAACTAAATTTTGATTAATTCAGTTTCAATAGGTATTTAACTATAATTCCTAGTATTTTCAAAAAAAATTATATTTTATATAGAAATTCTAGTATGTATTGCTCATATTTTTCACTAACTTTTTTGTTTCCTTCATGGCATTATTTTAATAGGGCATTTAGGATAGGGCTTTTTATTATATTTTAAAGTGTTGAGTCATAAAAGGTAAGGTTGTTCTGTCATACACACTTGCACATTCATGCGCACTAGATTCCTTTCCAGGTATATAGAAGGGGCATAAGTACCTAGGATTTTAGAAGAAGGCGAAGTAGCTCTACCTTTTAAGGTGTTACCTTCTATTTCGGCCAATGAAAAGCCTACTAGGTGTAAATTCCTATGCTTACTCGAGGTGTTAACCTCATTATAGGCATTGAAGAAACTCCTACTCGAATTGAAGCCTTTTCAACATAAACCTAAGATACGTAAGGATTAGGGTACCTCGTTGGTTTTTTATGAACTCAAAGAGCAATTTGAGAGCTTGTTTAGATGTTTAACCCAAACTTCATGTAATGAACCCTAGATGCTTCACCTAGTTTTAGCCATACATGGTTTTAAAGGGTACTGAATTAAGTACACATAAAGGAATGCCTCTAACCTTTTCCTCTTGTAATTTGATTTTCTTGATAATGATAGGTGTATGTTGTGTTACTATGATACATTTTACTTTTATTTATTTCTCGCATTAATTTGTTATATTATGAAGAATGTTTCTTAATTTTTAGCATGAGATCTATATCTCATGGAAGCTTGTAAATTCATTTATGAATTTGTTTATCTGCAAAGTTCACATGTTTATATGCTCATGCATTTGTACTTTTTAAGGATCAAGGCATGGATGATTAGTTAGAGGTAAGAATTAGCACGTTCGAATCCATCAAATGAGTGTACGAAAATGAAATCCACACAATGAAAAATAAGCTTGATGTATTGATAAATAGGGTCGAGAAACTAGAGGGAGTAGTAGGAGAAATAGGGCATAAGATCTAAGAGGTAAAAGAATAAGTTTTCAAATTAACACTTGAAGACTTAAAGGTTGAATCAAGTGTCCTATTAGACATGAGTGAAGGAAAGACACCTAATTCTGCATCTACTCAGATCAGCCTATCTTCTAATCTTTTTGATTTTCCTAGTGCTATTCCCTCATCTTTCGGAGTTCACACTAAGAAAGGATTACTAGTAAGTGAACTTAATTCACTCCTTTTTACTTATAAGGAATTGTACTTCATTTTGCTTGAGAATCAACTCATTGTTCTTGTATACAAACCTCTCCTTAAACCCTCTGATCCCAAATGCTATGATATTAATGCACATTATGAATTCCACATGAGATTATAGGGGTATTCTATAGAAGAATGCGATAAATTCAAAGGAAGGGTTCAAGATCTACGCAAAACTGGTGCATGCAGATTAAATCAAATATAATTAAATATCAAATATTTAAAAGGAATAAAAATTAAAATTTATGTTAGCACTTGATTAATAAGGTACCAAATACCAAGCATCATGAGAAGGTTAATCCTTACTTGTGATTGTAACCAATTCCCAGACGCTTTTACATGATCTCTTGTATCAATGTCAACCTTTGGTTTTGTTTTGTGGGTTTTGTAACCCTTGAAACATGAAAACTAATAGGTGACCAATCTCACCTAGCAAAAAATTGATTGGTGGTGACTCCACAATAAATGGTTGCTTCATGATGACTATTTAGGGTTAAGTGAAGTGAGTGATTAATCTCGATAACTTAGTCTTCAAACATAAAAAATAAAGGATAATAAGATAATAATGATGTGGTCCCCAAAATAAAAGGAAAACAATAACGTATAGATATATATAGGAAAAGGGGTACACTCATTTTTTTAAGTCAAGCTTGTTAAGTTTCATATCCAAGCTATTTTCTGATAGTCATATGCATTAGTCATCACTTAGGGCTTAGACTCCATGATGATGATGATGATAAGCTTAAAAAAAATCTTGATCAATAATACCATAAAAAATGAATTAGAAGAATTAAATTATAACAAATTAAAAATTATGTATTCAAATATTACAATTTTATTTGATAATATTTCAATTGATAATTTGAGCAAATAGTAAGGCAAATTGAAAATTTATAAAAGATATTAGGCTTAAATAAATTAATAAGAAAAAAAATAAATGGGTTTGTTGGAAAATTAGTTTAGGCCCAAAATATTTAAGTGTGCTTGTTGGAAAATTTCATATGAATATATTGGGCTTGATAAAAAACAAAATGAGCTTGGAAAATCTTGGTCGGCTTGTTGAGAGTGCAATGAGTTTATTAGGCCTAAGAGCAAAATTTACAACTTTTAGGCCCATTAAGCAAATGTGGCCCAAAAATAATAAAATAAAAATAATAAAATTAGCTCAAAGAAAATTTTGATAAGTCTTATGTGTAAGAAAAAGATAATTAAAACTTTCAAACTAGTAAAAGTTTACAAGAAAAGCCTTTTTAAATGAAAATTGATTTTGAAAAAAAATGTAAAACTCATAAAATAAATTAAGATTTAAAAAACTGAATTAATATGTATTTAATAAAAATATTTGAAGACATTTAAAAATTTTAAACTTAAAAAAATCCTACCTAAAAAATTATAGAGTAGAAAATTAAAAATAAGAAAATTTCAAAAGTAAATCCAACTTGAAAAAATGTGTTGAATTTAATACTTGCTTAGAACATTAATTTAAAAAAAATAAAGATGAAAACTTAAATTTTGGAACAAGTTTCATTGAAAAATTTCACGGATAAGAATTCACGGTACAATGAAAAATTCAAAGTTATTTGGTAAATTTAACAACTTGATATTTCATGGTACAAAATCCCAATATGGATTTTTTGAATATTTTTAATTTTTCAAAATGCTTATTGGAATAAATACTACACAAGCATTAGTAAAAATATACAATAGTTAACTTCCAAAATTTTAAAGAAAAATCTCAAAAAATTCCTAAAATAAAAATTCAACCGTGATATCACTTGTGAAAATAAATTTTAAAATTTTAAAAGAATAAAATTAAAAGCTAAGTTTTTTACCTATATGTTCATCTTTTTATCTAAGATTTGTTTTTTTATGACCTTTAAAACTGCACTTTCTATCACGTGCATGTGCGGCTATTTAGGCATGAGTGCATAAGTTATAAAAATGCCAAATCCACTAGCAGAATTTGACCTTTATCATAGTGAAAGCTAAGTTCTCAATCTCAAATAATTAAAATTATTAGAAAATGGGGCTTGAACAAAATTAGGTGTCTACAAAGCCATCCTTAATGAACATCTCTAAAAGGTGTTAATCCAATGTTTAAGCCCAGAAAACAAATTCCATGGGTTATAGATAGAGCTATGTCTAATGTTGGATGATTTTTTGAGCCAAAATTATGGCCAAAGTCAAGTTTTAATCCAATGGAGCAAGATGTGAAAAGTGCCTTAAGCTAGGCTGAATATGCCTGATATAGCAATACAATGAATGTTGTATCAATACATCTGGGCAAAAAACCCAAAATGTATCGATACATTGAATTTTGTATCGATACATAGCTAGATGTATCAAGACAACCCTTGTGTATTGATACATTTGGCCAAAAATCATGATTTTAGCTAGACATAAGCCTGTATCGATACCATGGCTCATGTATTGATGCAAATAATGGAATTTTGGATTTTTCAGACATTTGACTCTTTAAAAGCTCTCTTTAGCCAAAAATGGTGGGGAGCTAATTCGTGCTCCTCCAAATGACTCCTGTGGCTCCTTGAATAATGACTTTTGATGCTTAGAATGTTGGCTCAGACAAAATGTGTGTCTATAGTTACCCTTTTTGGCCATTGAGAAGTATTAGGAATAGGGTAAAGACAAATAGGCATTATTTTGTCTAAGGTGAAAAGATTTCTTTTGAGTGCTTGCAAAAAAATGAAGTCTAATTAATATTTTGCCATGATGGGTGTGATATATTGGCAGTGATTTTGACTCATAAGAAAACCTCAATGAGTTTTTGTAGGGTTTAATCTTTTCACTAGTCTTTTAGGTTTTTTAGGGTTTAATCACCTAGGCAAGCACTGACTGATGTGGAATTTGACTTAACACTACCTAGCTCTTTGTGGATAAACTCACTAGGTGCCTAGATTATTGTGGATTGACTCAACAGTGCCTAGCTCTTTGTGGAAAAACTTGATAAGCATCCAAGTCTTTGTAAACTGATCAACAAATGCCCAGCTCTTTATGAACAAACTTGATGGGTGCCTAACTCTTTGTAGACTTATAAGCGTCTAGCTATTTATAGATAGACTTAATAATTATCAAGCTCTTTGTAACTGACTCAATAGGTGTCCAGCTCTTGATGGACTGACTTAATAAGTGCCAACTCTTTGTAAACTGACTCAATAGGTGCCCAGGTTTATGTGGATTAACTCTATAGCTGCCCTACTCTTCATGGATAGACTTGATAGGTGCCTAATTCTTTATGGATAGACTCAATAGGCATCTAGCATTTTATAGACTAGATTCAAGAAGTGCCTAGCTCTATATGGATAAACTTGATAGGTGCCAGCTTATTGTCAACAAACTTGTTAAAAATCTAGCCCTTTGTGAGCTAACTTAATAAATGCCCAATTCTTTATGGACAGACTTAATAAATGTCCAGCTCTTTATAAACTAACTCAACTGGTGCCCAGCTCATTGTGGATAAACTTGATAGATGTCTAGCTCTTTGTGAACTGACTCAATAGATGCCTAGCTCTTTATGGACAAACTCAATATGTGCCTAGCTCTTTATAGATTTAATAAACTTCTAGCTCTTTATGGATAGACTTAATAAGCTTCTAGCTTTTTGTGGACTAACTTAATAGGTGCTCAACTCTTTGTGGACTAACTTAATAGGTACCCAACTCTTTGTGGACTAACTCAACAGGTTCCCAACTCTTTGTAGACTGACTCAATAGGTGCCTAGCTCTTTATGGACTAACTCGATAGGTGCCTAATTCTTTATGGATAGACTCCCTAAGCATCTAACTTTTTGTGGACTAGCTTAACAAGTGTCCAACTCTTTATGGATAAAGTTGATAAGTGCCCAGCTCATTGTCAGCAAACTTGTTAAGCATCTAGCCTTTTGTAGGTTGACTTAATAAGTGCCTAATTCTTTATGGATAGACTCAATAGATGTCTAGATCTTTATGGACTAACTCAACAGGTGCACAGCTCTTTGTAGACAAACTTGAAGGCATCCAACTGTTTGTGAACCGACTTAATAGGTGCCCAGCTCTTTGTGGACAAACTTAATAGGTGCCTAACTCTTTGTGGACAAACTTAATAGTTGCCTAGCTCTTTATGGACTGACTTAACAGGTGCCCAACTCTTTGTAGACTAACTTAACAGGTGCCTAGCTCATTGTGGATTGACTCAATTGGTACCTAGCTCTTCATGGACAGACTTAATAGGTGCCCAATTTTTTATGGATAGACTTAATAAGCATCTAGCTTTTTCTGGATTAGTTCAACAAGTGCCCAACTATTTATTTATAGAGTTGATAGGTGCCTAACTCATTGTCAACAAACTTGTTAAGCGTCCAGCCCTTTGTAGATTAACTTAATAAATGCTAACTCTTTATGGATAGACTCGATAGATGTCTAGCTCTTTATAGACTGATTTAACAAATGCCTAGCTTTTTGTGGACAAACTTGATAGGCATCTAACCCTTTGTAAACTGACTTAATAAGTGACCAACTTTTTATGCAAAAAGGGGATAGGCATTCAGCTCTTTATGGATAGAAGGGGTAAGTGTCCAGCTCTTTATAAACTAAAAGGGTGGGTGCCTAGCTCTTTGTGGGCTGGGGCTACTAAGTTTAGATACTTTATTTGGATGGTTTTTTTATTTATGAGCTTGCAAGGTTAAGAGTTCTTACTTGAAATCCCTTGGGGCTTATTAGATATAGGAATATACACCTGGGGTTCTTCGCTAGCATAGAACTTTTGGAATCAAGGGTTTGTACCAAAAAAATTGTCAACTATTTCATGAATGATGCATGAGGATGCGAATGCATGCTTGAACGATGCAAATGATGAATTAGAAGCCTAATTCGACAATTGGTGGTGGCATTTTGAGCTACCTTCTATTTAAAAATTTCATTGGTTGTTCTTTTGTTCTAAAGGTTCACCAATCTTACTTTTAATGCTTAGAGGCTTTGAATGGTTAAAGTCATTTTAGATGGTATGGGTGGCTTGTAATTTGCAAATGAGTGTTCTTAAACTTGATTGGTTTATGTTTTGGATTCAATTATTGATCGAGTTTACTGACAAACTTAATAACCTTGTTTTTTAGTTTAATTAGAAAGATTGTTTCCAATAATTTGGGTTAACTAATCAAGATCTTTAAGCATTAACACCAAGGTTAGTAATGGATTTCTTTAGCTCCTACCTTTTGACTAAAGTTTGCTGAGGAATAATCTAGTGCATGTTTTCAGGATGAGAAGGTCTAAGGGTAAGACTGATTATGGCTTTAAGTTTCATTCTTGGCCTTTAGTCCTAAAAATATTTTCTTCTAAAATCTTCATCTTCTTTAAAGTAATGTTAGGGAATCCTATCATCAATTTTTTATATTTTTCAAGTATTATCAACTAAATGACAAAGATGATGCAACGTGGAATACAGGTATAACAAAAAGGAATTGAAAAACAAATAAGTAATTGTAGTTCATTCAAAGGGGAAAAATGTACAACTCATGAAAAATGTTAAGATATATAATAAGACATTAAGGATAGATTTTTTAGGCAATTGGTGCCCTTTAATGCTAATGACATGAACTTTTCATTGAGTGATTTTAAAGATTTTTCTCAAGCAATCAATCTTCTCAGTATTAGTCGATCTTTAAAAAAACCTCTTGGATTATTCCATAGTGTAATAGTGGCTCTCACATAGGCAGCCATCATCTTTTCTCTTCGAGTTTGGGTAAAAGTGAAGTTTAGTAGGCTAGGTAAAGGTAAAATAGGTATGTTAGGTTATGATTCAGTGTTTTGATTACAATATATGGATAGGTCATGTTTGGTGATGGTCAGGGTTTGGTTAAGTTTGGGTAAGGGTAAGCTTTGGTTACTTCAGCTGCCCTTTCAAGTTTTCAACTTAAGTCGATTTGTTTACCCAAACACCTTTTTAGGTTTTCATCCAAGTTCTTTTTAGGATTATAGGATACCCACCTAGGTTTTGATCCCAAAATTATTCATAGGCATAGTATTTCTTAATAGAATCAAAGATTGAAAGGGTTGGGAAAGTTGCCGCCATCAATCTCCGTTAGGATTAAGGCTTCTCTGGAAAATATGCTCTTCACTGTGTACGGCTCTTCCTAATTTAGGTTCCAATTTCCCCTAGCATTTTTAAAGATTGGGAGGATCCTTTTAAGTATTAGGTCCCTTCTCAAAACTGATAAGGATGGACTTTCTTGTTATAGGCTCTCATCATATGCTTTTAGCATATTTACCTATGATGATATCTTTTACTCTTTTATCGTTGATGAGATTAAGTTACTCGTAACGGTCTTTAACCTATTTGACTTCTTTAAGCTATGATTCCATTAAGACTTTGAGTAAAGGAATCTTAACCTTGATAGGTAGAATGGCTTCAGTGTCATAATTTACGGAAAATAAGGTAGCACCTATAAAGTCTGAATCGCTATGTAGTAGGCATGCAGCATAAAATGGTAGCTTTTTGTGCCAATCTTTGTATGATTTAGCCATTTTCTTGAATATTTTTTATATGTTCTTATAGGTTGTTTTAACTAGCTTATTCATCTTCAAACCATATGGTGCTGAGTTACAATGCTACATTTTGAACTAAAACACACTGGTTATATCATTGTTGTTTAAGTTGTCGCATTATCCTTGATAATATGTTCGAAATGCCCATATCAATAGCTGAGGTCCTGTTTCACAAATTGCACACAACAGATTTAGTGATGTTGGCATATGAAGCTGCTTTTACTCTTTTGGTGAAATAATCAATGGACATAAGAATAAACGATGCCCATTATAAGCCTTAGGAGTGATAGGTCTGATCATATCCATGCCCCATATAAAGAAAGACCATGGGGCTATCATGACATGCAGAGCTGATAGTGGGATATGAATTTTGTCTGTATAGACACTTATGGCATTTTCAAGCATAGTTGTTATAATCTCTCTCGAGTGTTAACTAATAGTTGCCCGATCTCATGATTCGTTTGGCCATTCTGTGCCCATTGGTATCATGCCACAAATTCCTTCATGGATTTTTTCTAGGATTTTCTTGGCTTTAGAGGTATCCATACACTTGAGTCATACCAGATCTAAGCTTTTCTTATATAAGACCACCATCCAAAATAAAACTTGCAGCCATTCTTTGGATGGCTCTTTTATCGATTTTAGTAGCATGTTTGGGCTATTTTTAGTCCCTAACGTATCAAAGGATGTTATGGTACCATGGTACTCCATCCTTTTCCTCTTCTATGCCATGACAATGAGCTAGAGTTTTATGAATACTCATTTGAATGGGTATAACCTTTGGCTCTCAATTCACTTTGAACATTGAGGCCAAGGTTTCGAGGGCATCAACCATTTGGTTGTCTTCCTAAGGAAAATGTTGAAAGCTAATTTCATCAAATTCCTAACTTAGTTAAGAGATTAGGTTCCCATATTTAACTAGCTTAGCATCCTAAGTTTTCCATTCTTTTTGAAGATGATAGATGAAAAGGGTCAAATCCCTAAATATTTGCAGAATTCTGATGCCCATTTCAATGGCAGCTTAGAGTCCTATGACACAAGCCTCATACTATGGTATTAGTACAATCAAAGTTAAGTTTGGTGGTAAAGAGATAATTTTTGTTAGGGAAATCAAAATTGCCCTATTGCATTTGAAGCTCCATTGAATTATATTTTCCAAAACTGTCTACAATTAAAAGTATCTTTAGCCTTGAATATGCACATTAGATTATTGTTTAGGAATTAAAAATCTAATGGTTTGTAGTCATTCACTATTTAATGCACCAAGAAATCAGCTATCAACCGAACTTAATGGCTTTCTAATTAACACAAATTATATCATACTTAGAGAGTAAAAGTTGCCACTTTGCTAATCTTCCTAAAAAGGCTAGGGCTTCGTATAAGTATTTATGGGGTCAAGTTTGGTAATTTAGCCATCTGGTGTGCTATAACATACATTGCCCTAATCTTTGAGTTGTCTAAGCCAAAGCACAATATAGTTTCTCAACTACTAAGTAGTTGTTTTTACATTCTATGGACTTCTTGCTTAGGTAGTAGATAGCTTTTTCCTTCTTACCAGACCCATCATGTTGACCAAATACACAACCTATATATTTGTCAAAAATTAATAGATAAAAGACTAAAGGCCAACCGGTTACAAGTGGTATAAGTATTGGTGTGTTCGACAGGTAGTGTTTGACCTTGTTGAAGGCTTTTTGGCACTGTTCATTCCATTCCTCGAGATTCTATTTTTGAAGTAATCAAAAGATTAAATCATATTTGTCTATTAGCCGGTATACAAATCTTGCTATGTAGTTCAGTCTCTTTAATAAAGCTCCTCATTTTCTTTTGAATATGAGGTCATGGCAAGTTTTGAATAGCTTTGACTTTGTGAGGTTGACCTTTGTCCCTCTTTTGCTGATAATAAAGCTCAATAACTTCTCAAAGGTGATGCCAAAGGTGCATTGGTAGGATTCAGCCTGAGTTGGTATTTCATTTATCATTTAAAGAGTTCAAAGATTGGTGACATGTTCATTCTCTTTTGATGATTTGGTGATCATATCATCCTCATAAACCTCTATCTTTTCATGTATCAGGTCATGAAATAACATCACCATTTATCTTTGGTATGTGGTCTAGTGTTCTTGAGCCTAAAAAGTATAGCTTTATAGTACAAAGTACCCACATAGTCACAAAGGTGGTTTTTTTTCCATGTTTTGATTTGATTATAGCCCAAGAACACGTTTACGAAAGAAAATAATGAATTTTTAGTGGTATTGTCTACTACAATGTCAACAGAATGGAAAAGGAAGTTATCTTTTAGACTGGCCTAGTTTAAGTCCTATAGTCTACACATATTCGTATCTTATGATCCATTTTAGGAACCGGGACTATGTTGGCTACCCATTCAAGATACCTAGTTACCTCAAGAAGTCCTGCAAATTGTTTCTTCATTTCTTCTTTGATTTTTAGAAGCATCATTGGTTTCAGTCTCTTAAGCTTTCCTTCTATGGGCTTACGTTTGAGTTTAAAGAAAAGTTTGTAAACTACTATGTTAGTGTCTAATCCAAGCATGTTCTTATAGGACTAGAAAAAATGCATCTCAATATTCTTGAAGAAGGTTTATTAGTTCAATTTGGGTTTATGGGTTTATGTAGGTTCAAATTTTTATATTTTTTGGTCTCCTTTCATTCCCAGATTTATGATTTTAGTAGGTTGCTCGTGGGATAAGATCTGTTTTTCTTCTTGTTCAATTAACTTTAACAAATCTAGTGGCATAGACTTTCCTCAAAATTCCTCTCAAACTCCACATCGTAGTGGAGATCGGTTGGTCAAAATCGATTTATGGAATCACAGCTAGAATGTTCATGTCATTTTCATTTGGATACTTGAAAATAAGGAAAAAGAACAGTATAAGTGAAAAAATATATAGAAAAGTCTAAGAGTTGATAAGAAAAATGAAAATGGGACATAAGAGATGAAATGCATTATGCTTAGTCATTTTTATTAACAATACTTAATAAAAGGATGCCCATAAAAAGCATCCTACAATTTTCTTAGGTAAAAACATGTAGGTTTGGTTTTTAGCATTACTTTGAATGAGATCTAAATAGTATAGGAATTTCTATTTCAATGCAAATGCTTGTAAAAAGCCCTAGAGGGCATAGACTAGTCTCATAGTCCGTTTTTAACATTCTCAGCTCATCAATCACATCGATAAAGAAATCCATGAATGCCTTGTTTAGTATGATCATAATGTTGGTGTATGCCCTTGAACCAATCAAATTGGGTCATAGGATACATAGTCAAATAACATCATGTTAGTTTAAGCCCTACAAGCTAATCATTTGTGGCTTGTAAGGCATTAACATTTAGTGATTTCATGTAATCAAACAATATATTTAATTAAAGCTATAAATGTATTTCTTTATCCGTAAGGTTTAATTGTATAATTGTTATAAATATTTTATGTAGATAAAGCCTATGAAACAAATTGGCCTTACAAAGGAATTATAAAAAGTTACAATTATGCAATCCCTATGCATCAAAGCCATGTTTCTAAAAATGTTTATGGTCATCATATTGTCAAGATAGGGTATTAACAATGCACAAATCTTAGCATAAGTCTCCATGCATATGATGCATTAACTAATCTCGTAAGTTGAAATATAAAGATACTTAAGGACATCATATGGGTGCTTGTTATGGTAACAAGTTAACTAAACATGACTTACTATGAGAGTTTCATTTGGTGTTTCACTCAAGTGTCCATGAAAAATGTCTCATGTGTTGACGGTGTAAATGATCCTTAGACTTGTGACACCAAGTCATCTCTTATAAGGAATGTCATGTGTTGATTCTATCATAATCAAGTCCATAATAGATGGATGTTTATGGTAGGGTGGTTTTGGGTATGGCATGATTCATAAGGTAGGTGAATGAGTGGTTCAAAAAGGGTCCACCACCCTAAGTGATATAAGGGGACATATCTCACATGTATTTAGCCTATGTTAACTCAAAGTCCTTGGTCAAGGTAATAGTGATTACAAAGTTAACACATAAGGGTTGCATACTAATATGGAATACACTAAGAGTAGATAGCAAACCATGCTCTAGCTAATTTTGTGATATACGATGAAAGGATATTTATTACACTAAGAGACTAAACACTGAAGGACTTGTCAAAACCATATTGACACTCCCTGCATGTTGGGTAGTCATGATGCATTGTTAAATGCCAATCTTGGTCCATAAATATAAAATGTTCTATATACTGCTATTTTATATTTATTGCCAATATGATAAGGGCCTAAGGGTTACACACATAAGGGTGATTACTAGAAATTGAATTAACACTAGGCAAATATGTCTAATATAAGTAATGGTTACTTAGGCCTAACTTGAATGAGTTCACGTGGGCCAAGGGCAAAATTAAATTTTTCAAAAATTAAAATTTTAAACCCTAGACTATATAAATCCATGATTGTTGTCTTTCATGGCTAAAAAGAGCCAAGGAGCTTAGAAAACCCTAATTTTTTATTTCCATAGAATCGTTGAGAGAGTTGGCGTAAGCTTAGTTCCTTAAAACAAAAATAGTTTTTTGCTTTGTTCTTTAATTATGGGATCAAGGTCTTCTAAGTGCAAAGGCACATATATTGAAATCTATGCTAATAGTAAGGTTCTGGGCAACAAAGTTTCTTCCTTATTAAAGGTTTTTCAAGTCACCTATGTGGATAACCGTTAGGGGCTGGATGCTTGAACAACTTTGGTTTATGACAGCTGGGCTCATTGTATATGTTCTTATATCATAGAATTACTAAAAAACTTTTCTAGATTAAGGTATGTTTGAATCTTAAATAGTTCTTTAGGTTTCTGAAAGGGAAAATCTAGGCTTATGCATATTGATATAGGCATAAAATTTAATCAGAATTAAGCATATACAGTGGAATTAAATAAAGAAATACCTGGATTTCCTTAAGATCTTATCAAGAAAAGTACATGTGATCAGACTACAATTTAAAAAACATGGATCTAATAGAAATCATATTTGCTGAGAGACTTGTAACCTTAAGCATGCCAATCCCTAGACAAACACACCATAGGTTGATTACTACGATCTCTTCTTGAGGCCATAAGTAGCACAAGTGTCCTACCTCTAACGATAATCGACATAAATTCCTACTAAAGCCTTCATAAGGTTCAGGGTTCTCCACTGCTAGCCAAAAGGCTTATCAAGCCTTAACCAAAAGATATATAGCCAACAAGTTTAGATTTGAAGTGATTTGGGAACAATTCCTATTCCTATTGCACTAAAGGGGAGAAAAACATAACTCCAAAAGAAATTAGTTGTTTTTCGCAGATGTAACCAAATGAATCCAAAAATCACAATTTTCTATTCTAGTTGATTCCTTTAGGATAAAAAAAACTAGTTTTCCATCTTTTTTTGTGATCAAAAGCACTTTTTGATCACCTGGAATACAAATTTGCATAATCAATCTTAGGAAAGCAGAGACTTTGAGATTTGGCCAATTTCACAACTATTGCGAAATACTTATCTCTCAATTCTAGAAAACTATTTTTCTATATTCATTGTGTCAAGAACAATTCAAGAACACTTAAAAAAACCATGAAAACCAAAAAGAGACCTTAGAAAAGCATAAATGTTGCCTAAACCCCTTAAAAAAGTCTAGGGTTGGCACCTTGGTTTTTTCTAACGCTTTTAATCAGGCAAAAAGCCTTAATAAAGTATTTAAATACACCTTGGGCTAGGTTAGGCTTGACTATTAGGTTAATTGAGCCATTACTAACATACACAAAAGGTAGCCCCACTTTGGAGTGTTTCTTGGAGCTTAATTAAAACTATTTCAATTAGCTTGTCCAAGATTGGGAATACTTTAGCTGAATAGCATTCCAAGGATGACTACTCCGTGCTTCAAGCCCCATTAGCAAGCTTAACTAGGAGTAGTTCACAACTAAACTCTCTTGATTTGACACTTAGGGCTTTCGACCTAACCCCTAAATTTCATATTAGATAATTTAATTCATTAATTAAATTTTCCAACCCAAGTAAAACAATTTTAATTCATGTAAATAATATTAAATAATTAATTAAGTAATTATCAAATAATTATTTAATTTTACAAATACAGTTATTTGGTTTTATTTAATAATATCCTTAAAACTATGTTTACAAATAGACATTATTTTAATAAGACATTATTATCTTTATTGCCATATTAAGTTATCTCTAACTAGATTTAATTGAATCTAATTTATGTCTTAAATTATTCTTATTGAACTTATTCAATTAAGTCTTCCTTGTTATACCTTTTATTTAACTAAGTCGTACTTAATTAAATTCTAGTTTTAATCTAATATATCATCATATTGTGTATGATCTATTAGACATCCATCATAATGGCAATAAACATAATTACCCAATTAAGTATACTTATATTCATAGACCAAGATTGGCCTCAAGCAAGGCATCATCTCTACCTGGTATGCAGAAAGAGTCAATATGACCTTTTAAGAAACCTTTCAGTAATGAGCCTCTCAGTATGCTTTGGTTTTTTCATGAAATATCCCAGAAAGACCATAAGCATGGTGCAATGTCTACTTATGTATCAGTCCATATTAGTTCCTGCAACTCTCAGTTAAACTCATGAATTTAGACAAATAATTTCTACTAAATCCATAATGCATTAGCCAATGACTTCATCAAGTTAACCTAAGCCAATAACATATAAGATATGTCCCCAATGTCACTCGAGTGGTGAATCATCTCTGAATCACTCATTCATCCATCATATGATTTATGTCATACCCAATATACCCTACCTTAAGTATCCATCCATTGTGGATTTATTTCAAATAAATCAAAGTATGACACTTCTTATACGAGATGACCTAGTATCATAAGTCTAAGGACTGATATATATAATTGGCACACAAAAACATACTTGATAGACACGTGAGTGACTTAAACCAAATGGAGTTCTCATACAGGCCATGTTTAGTGAACTTGTTTCCATAAAGCAAGCACCAATATGCTATTCCTAAGTATCTCTATACTTTAACTTTTATGAGATCAAAGAGTTGCATGCATCAAATGCATGGAGACATAGCATATACTAGTCTTTGTGCTTTGTTAATACCCTATAATACGATAACTAAGAACAATTTTAGAAACATGGCTTTGATGCATAAGGACCTCATCGTTGTAACTTATTACTAACTTTGCAAGGCCATTATGTTTCATAGGCTTCATCTAATTAGTGTTTATATGATTATCAATCATGCCATTAACATAAAGGAAAATGTTGAATCACTAACATAAGTGATTGGTTTGCATTATTAACTATTATATGCCTTATCCTATCTAATTGGCTCTAGGACATATACCAATAGTTCCTTGATCTTAAAGATTAATCAAGACCATGCAAGATGATACTATTTAGTGAATGTCAATTAGTTTGTTTGATTTGTTTCTACTATCACATTTATAAATTATTTTATAAATTTTTGTAATCTGATTACTTACTACGCCGAGACTTCTTACAATCATAAATGTTACAAAGGTTAGGTAATATAGGTTTTGCTTTATGTTAGTGCATGATTAACACTCTTGCAATCACTAATTGAATAAAGCCCTTGAAACACAACGACCTTGCAGAGATAATAATGAGTTACGTTAAAGACATCCTTGTGCATCAAAGCCACATTTTTAAAAGATATTCCTGGCCAGTATATTGTCAAGAAAAGGCATTGAAAATGCACAAAGATTAGTATGTGCTAAGCCTCTATGTATTGGATGTATGCAACTTTTTAATCTCATAGAAGTTGAAGTATATAGGATACCTAGGGATAGCATATAGGTTCTTATTTTATGGAAAAAATTCACTAAACATGGCTCAAATGTGAGCTCTATTTCAAATAAGTCACTAAAGTGTCTATGGAAGATGTTCTCATGTACTAGTCATGTCTATTAGTCCTTAGACTTCTGATATCAGGTCATCTTATATGTTATCATATATAGGTTCATAATGGATGGATACCAAAATAGGGGTGGTTTTGGGTTTGATATGTAACATAATGAAGATGAATGAGTGATCCAAAGAGGATTTATCACTCCAAGCGACATTAGAGACATATCTTGAGCGTTTTTAACTCGATCCATGACATTAGGGGTGGTTAATTAGACTAAAGTCTCTAGCCAAAGCATAACAGATTATGAAAAATAGTTCCTCATATATCCGTGACCATAAGCCATGAGTTATAAGAACTCATAGAGGTTTGGGTAGACATTGCACCATGCTCATCCTTAATCTAGGATATATGGTAAAAGGACTATAGTACATTGATAGGCTAGTTACTAAAAGGTTTTGAAGAAGTCACACTTTATTCTATCAACGTTTGGGTATTCATGATGGATTGCTAGATCCAACTCTTGATCAATGAGCCTAATTAATAAGATTATTTATGTTCGTTACCAATACGTTGGGAACCTAATAGGTTACACATAATAAGACAAATTTGTTGAATTAAATCGGTCTTTGTTTAAGTTAGACTTTGGGTTAAAAGATAAATTAAGAAGGACTTAATTGAATAGGTTTAGTTAAGAAAAATTTAAGACATAAATTAGATTTGTGAAATCTAGTTAAATGTCTTAATATGGTAGTAATGATAAGGAAGTCTTATCAAGAAAATGTTTTAAGCTAGATATGGCTTCAAAAAAAATTATTAAATAAGCCAAATATTTGTATTTGGAAATTAAATAAATTATTTGACAATTATTTAATATTATTAACATGAAGCAAAATTGTCTTACTTGGGTTAAAAATTTAATTATGGACAAAATTATCTAACATACCCTAAATTAGTAAGACAAGGGAGTTTGATTGTGAACTACTCAAAGTTGGGCTTGCTAATGGACTTCACACATGGTGTAGCCATCTATGAGGTATAATTGGGTTGTATATTACTACTAAGGCCCAAACTTGGTGAAGCTAATTAAAAATAGTTTTAACCGGTCTCTAAGAAACACTAAAAGTGTTGCCACTTATAGAACTTGCTTAGTGGGTCTAGTTCACCCATTAAACATCTAAATCAAATGTAAAAGGCTTATAAATATAATATTAAGTCTTTTGGGTGTATGTTGGCTATTAGGAAACCCTAGGTAAAGAACCATAGAGCTCCCTAAAGGTTGTTATGCCAACCCTTTTTTTCCTTAAGCCATCTATGCGCCAATTTGCATTGGAAGTGATCTCAAAATGTTTTTGATCACATAAAAGATAAAACATCAATTTTCTATCATAGAGGAATCAATCTAGATAAAAATTATGATTTTTGGATCCGCTTATTAGCATCAATCTACTCAGTTAAGCCAATATTGGGTAAATCAAAGTTTTAAGTAATCAGGAATCATCCTTAGTTACTTTGAAGATAGAAAATCAGTCTTCTATCATAGTGTAATGATTAGAATAAGAAATTTTGATTTATGAGTTTGTTTTCTTGAATCTGTGCAAAATAGCCATTTCTTTAAGGATTTTATTTTTAACTTTTTTTTTACACCAAAGGGAGTGAATTATTTCTCGATCTTCATAGATCTAAACCTATTGGCAAATTATCTTCTACCTATGGCTTTTGAAGTTGTCTAACTAGCACCAGAGAACCACTAGGCCAAATAAGGATTTAACTGCAGTCTGTATGTGTCAACACTGGAGGTAGGGCATTTGAGCTGCTTATGATTTCTGATTACCTTTGAAGAAGCCTACTGATTCAAATAGGGAATCATTTAGATCTACATAACTCATGATTATGATATCTTTGAGTGAGTTAATCTTTAATCTTATGGTTGGTTATATTCAAATTTAATCCAATTATATTTACCATCTATAAAACCCTACCTAATAGATCCATATGGAAGTTAGGTTTTCTATGTTTATTTTTTCTCCTATCTATTTTATGTTATTTTGAAAATTTTTGAATGCTATTATTGCATAAAACCAGACTTGACTGGGAATACAGGCATCCTACAAATGGCATCAAAGCCTATAGATTGCAAATTACATGTGGTTGGTATAGTCTAATTCATGGTAATTGACATTCAGATGTCACATCTATATTCTATAAGTTTTTGGCCTTAGAATTTTGTAAAATATCTTTTTATAAACTTTCTTAATTATGGGAAGCATGGTTAAAAGGTGTATTGATCATTATGAAATTGTTTATAATTAATAAAAATTAGTTTTTATTAATTTAGATTAAATACACATTGAATAGTTGAAACCTAGAGTCTTGTTCCCATGATTTACAATTTCTTCTAAAATTTTTCCTATTAGTTTCTTTGCCATAAAAATTGATTTTTGTGATTTTATTTCATTATAAAATTGTTCATAAAAAATTAATTTTAAATTATTTAGAAATGTTTCAATATAAAGACATGCAATCTTGGATTATCTTGGTAAAATAGCATAACATGTTCTTGTGTGGCACCCTTGGAGGGATTCTTGCTCCTCTTACACCTTGAAATCCTTATGGAAGAGTTACATAGATTTGCTGCATCTTGGGACAGCAAGTTAATCAAGGAATATGTGATTCTTGAATTGATCTGGGTTACTAAAAATTAAGGCATAGTGATGCTGCACCGAAGTGAAAGAGTTCCCTATGATTTATGATTCATATGGCAAATAGTTGCCATCATGCTTGCTGCTTTAGTTTGAACTTTTGGCAGCATCTTGATTGAATGTTAAGCATCTAAAATCAGTGTTTAAACAATTCTCCATGGGTGTGGATCTTTTGTTTCAATGCTAGGGTTTGTGGCTAGGCAATGCCACTTCCCGAGTTTGCATAAACCTTGCGATTGGTGGCAAACTTGGTGCCATCATGGATGCAAGATTTAACTGGTTCTAGGCAGCACCTAATCTGATTTTTCAACATTTGAAACAGCCCCTGAAAACCATCCAAATGTGATGCTCCAAGGCCATTGGCATGGCCAAAGAGATTGCTTAAACCAAGGGCACCACTTGCTAAAGTTCTACTTCCATTTGGGAACTTATTTTCTTATGGGAGTAAAATTCTTTAAAATTAGGAATTTGATTCCTTAATTTATGAAATGAGTTTAAGTTGGACTACATAAGAGTTATGTAAAAGAACTAGCTTCCTAAAACTTAGGAATAGTGAAGGAGTTTCAATTCAACTAGTTTTCTTTAAATAGACATATTTAGAAAGAATCAAGATTTGGAAACTTGTTTTCTTAAATTGTTTAATTAAATAAGTTACTTTAGTTTTAATTCTTTAAAGATGTTAAATTTGGAAATGTAATTTAAGCATGAAATTAAAAGTATTTGTCCTTCTTAAGACAATTCACCTAAAAGTTAGGTAAATGTCTAATTTAAGACTAGTTTCCTAAAAGATAAGAAAGATTAAATATATTTAATCTCTATGGCCGATTCTTATAGATGCTTTGCTACATGCTATAAATTTGTTTATACATGCATTGATATATGTAATTACCATGTGATATTAGCTGTACATTGTGATTATGCTATAATTGTTAAAGCTTGATGGATGATTATGGTAGTGTGACTAGGTGAATGTATGGTTGAAATATTTTTATTAAATATGGTTTGCAAACCTTGCTATATCTTTGTTACATTTTAGGGTTGTAAAATTCTCTTCTCACCTAAATCCCCTCAAACGTAACTTGAGATTTTTATCAAATGTATGTAAATGTTGCATAGTTATAGATGGATGGATTAGAGGAATTTTATTTTCCATAAATGCAATTGAAGATGGCACCATAAAGAATTATCCAAGAGCAATATCAAGACTTATAAAGACTTGGTAAGGTATCCTATGGTTTTAACCAACTAGTTTCCTAATGGCTTATAGAAACTAGGCATAGTTAAAAGTCCATAATCATTCATGTAGGATTACATGATTAGATTTATTTTATGTTGATACATATATGATTTATATGCACTTAAAATAAATGCCAATGCAATGCGATTCAAATCAAATCAATAAAACAATAATTAATTTGAAAATCCCTCACAAAATATTTAGTCTATGCCTAAGCATCATAAGACGCCTTCCATTAGATTATAACAAGATACCTATGTTTTGACTATGGGGATTCTTTTAGCTAACTTAAAGCCCCTTCCACTTGATCTGTTTAAGCTATGATTTATAGGTCCTATTCAACTAAAGCTATGTTGTTCAGATGTGTACAACTTGAATGCATGACTTCAGAGGTGATGGTTAGGTGAAATGTATATGATACATTTAGGTAAAGGTTACCACCCAACTAACCTAGGAGTTGCATAGAAATGCAATCAGTAAACTAAGTTACCTATATAATTACTACTTTTATGGTTTGTTGAGTTGACCCAATGTTATAAAAAGAGGAAAAAGGTGCCTAGCTCATTAAAAAGATTCAAATGTTGAACTTCTCATATTATAGTTGAGGATTATAATTACACAAAAATAATGAGGAATAATCATTTGAGTATTAAAACTTGACTAAATGATTATTTTATGTATGTTATTAACATTAAAAATGTTCCAAATTCATATGAGATATAAACGAGAAATATAACTTTTAATTTGTCACTATGTAGCATATTGGATGCTAACATATAGACTAGGCCAAGCTCCATTATCTGTCCTATAGTATTAAGACTGCCTTGATACAAAAATCGAATGGCATATCCAAGAAAACCCCACTTGGTTGGGGTAGCTTATCAAGTTTATAGAGAAGACCTTGATCTAGCCACATTGTGATGATGGCTAGTAAGGCACCTAAAATCCAAAAAGAGCAAGTGACAATTAATGCTCTTGAAATCGTTCAAAGCATTATTGAATGGTTTAATAACGACAATCATGATGAGACGTTAAACATGCGTAAGGAATTATTCCTAAGCAAGATGCCAAAAGGTAGCCTACATAAGCCTCACATGGTAGGATGTATTTCAAGACTTAAGCATATTGGATCTGTCATGGATCTTGATCCATGTATTATCATTATACTTTCTTGTGATGAAAGATAAATGAAAAGGTGACATGCTATACTAAAGGAGAATTAGATTAATAGAGTAGATATTGCAAGAAGTACTTTGATATTATCAAAGTATGGAGCTTACAAAAGTTTCATAGATAGAAATGTTTTGAAATTTATTCACTTTTCTTGGTATGTGACACCTAAAGTTTGGCACATAAATATGTGTGAAATTTTGTAAAATGAAAGGAGCAGTGAAGAAAGACCATGAGAATGGCAATCTTATAGATATTGATTAAAGCTTTCCTTCTTAATGTTTAAGATGCATAATCATGATTTATTTCTACAAAACATGGAATGTGTTCCATGTCATAGTCTCTCTATTCTAAAAAACATAAGCTTGCAATAATATAGAGAATAATGATTAGGCAGCATGGAGGAGGTAACCTAACTGATGTAGATTAGGCTTACTGATCCATTAAAGAAAGCTTATGAAGCTTTTATGATTTATTATTGAATATTCAGATGTTCTATTTTCGACAATTATGGGCCGAATAAGGAGGATATTTTAGGAAGTATGTTATGAATATATACCTTGGCATTAAGATGCCATACCTTTTAAATCTTCATTTAATATATCATAGTATATTTATTTTACAAACTTTATCCATTATTTATATCAAAATAAACTTATATAAGATATGTTTAAGCCCAAATCAGTTAGAATTCAAAAAAGTTTTGAACTGAATTCCCTACAAGAAGTTTTATAAAAAATAAAATTTAGTGGGAGTATTCATGAGTTATTAAAGGTTAATATTCATGAATATATGACAAACAAAAGTTATACATAGTTGGATTACATATTTATAAACAAAAAAGTTTCAACTAAAGAAAGTATTTATATTTTAAAGCCATAAAAGAAATTATTTTATCAAAAGGCTTCCGAAAAGATTTTCTTTAAGACCTTTAGCCATTGGGCTAATAAAATGATTCTGATAGTTATTCATGATAACTAAGCCATAAGATTGGAATCACAATCTCATTAGGATCTAGATGGTTTGATAAGTTGATAATAAAGATTGTCATTAATGAATTAGACGTATACCCCACACACAACAATGCGATTGCTTCAAATGCAAGTGGAAGATGTTGGTGTATGCCCTTGAAACAATTGGACTGGGTCATAGGATACATAGTAAAATAAAATCATACATGTTACAAAGCTTAAGTAATGTAGGTTTTCCTTCATGTTAGTGGCTTGACTAACACTCATGTAAACACTAATTGGATGAAACCCCTATAACACAATGACCTTGTAAAGATAGTAATGAGTTACATCGATGAGATCCTTATGCATCAAAGTCATGTTTCTAAAAATGCTCCTAGTCATCGTATTGTCAAGAAAAGGCATTGACCATACACAAAGACTAGTATGTGCTAAGCTTTCATGCATTAGATAGATACAAGTCTTTGATCTCATAGAAGCTGAAGCATATAAGATACTTAGGGATAGTACATAGGTGCTTATTTTATGGAAACAAGATTGTTGAACATGGCCTAAATGAGAACTCCATTTAGTATAAATCACTCAAGTGTCTATGGAAGATGTTCTCATATGCTAGTCGTGTATATTAGTCTTTAGACTTATGATACCGTATCATCTTGTATGTCGAGTATCATACTTAAAGATCATCACAAACGGGTTCACAATTGATGGTTGTCCAAATAAGGGTGGTTTTAGGTATGATATGAAACATAATGATGATGAATGAGTGATATAGAGAGGATTCGCTAGCTCAAATGACATTAGAGACTTATCTCGAGTGTTTTTAAGTATGTTTAATTGGATTAAAGTCTTTGGCTAGAGCATAACAGATTATGAAGAATAGTTCCTTATAAATCCATGATCATTTCCATAAGTTGTAAGAACTAATATGGATAGAGGCTTGGGTAGACATTGCACTATGCTCATCCTCAATCTAAGAGATCTGGTGAAAGGATAGTAGTACATTAATGAAAGATTTTAAAGAAGTCATGTTTCATTCTATCAACATTTGGGCGGTCATAATAGGTTGCTAGATCCTGCTCTTGATCTATGAACATAATTAATAAGATTATTTATATTCAATGCCAACATGTTAGGAACCTAATCGGTCACATAGAATAAGACAAAATTGCTGAATTAAATCCAGTGTTCTATTAAGTTTAAACTAATCGAATAAAAGAAAAATTGAGGAAGACTTAATTGAATAGGCTCAATCAAGAAAAATTTAAGACATAAATCAAATTTATGAAATCTAATTAGATAGGACTTAATATGGTAATAATGATAATAAAGTCTTATCAAGAAAATGTCTAAGTGTAGACATGGCTTTAAGGAAAAATATTAAGTAAGCCAAATATTTGTATTTTAAAATTAAATAAATTATTTGAAAATTATTTAATTAATTATTTAATATTATTCACATGAGGTAAAATTGTTTTACTTGGGTTAGAAATTTAATTATTGATTAAATTATCTAACATGTGAATTAGGGGTTTTAACTAAAAGCCCTAAATTAGCAAGACAAAGGAGTTTAGTTGTGAACTACTCTAAGTTGGCCTTGCTAATGGACTTGGCACATGGTGTAGTCTTCTAGGGGTGTAATTGGGCTGCATATTACTAGTAAGGCCTAATCTTGGACAAGCTAATTAAAAGTAGTCTTAATTGGGCTTTAAAAAACACTAAAAGTGCTACCATTTATAGGGCTTATCTAATAGGTTCGGTTCACTCGTTGAACATCTAAACCAAGTCCAAAAGGCTTATAAATATAATATTGAATCTTTTTTGGGAGTATGTTGGCCGTTAGAAGACCCTAGTCAAAGAACCTTAAAGTTCTCGAAAGGCTGTTGTGCCAATCCTTTGTTTTTCTAAGCCACTTATACACTAATTTGCATTCTAAGTAATCTCAAAGTGTTTTTGATCACATTAAAGATAGAAAATCAGTGTTCTATCATAAATAAATCGTTTGGGATCAAAAATTATGATTTTTGGATATGTTTATAGGTATTAACAAAAATTAGCTGCTTATTTATCCAAGATTATACAAATCAACATTTTAAGTGATCAGGAATCGTTCTTAATTACTTTGAAGATAGAAAATCAGTTTTCTATCTTAGTGGAATTGATTAGAATAAAAATTATGATTTTTTAGTTTGTTTCTTTGAATTTAAGCAAAGTAGCCACCTCTTTAAAAAGCTATTTTCAACCTCTTCTTTTGTGCCAAAAAGAGGGAATTATTCATAGATCTTCATAGATCTAAATTTGTTTGTAAATTATCTTTTGGTTATGGCTTTATAAGTCATCTAGTTAGCATCGGAAAGTCGCAGGGCTAAAAAAATTAATGTCTATATGGATCATAGTTAAAGGTAAAGCACTTGAACAACTTATGATTTCAGATTACCTTCTAGGAGGCCTGCTGATTCTGATTTAGGAATCTTTTGAATTTGTGAAATTAAGATTACGATATCTTCAAGTGAGCTAATCTCTAATCATATGGTTGATTAAATTCTGATTTAATTCAATTATGTTTACCACATTTAAAATCCTACCTAATAGATCCGTAGGGAAGTCTGACTTTTTTATTTTTTGTTTTTGCTACCTATATTATGTTATTTTGAAAATTTTTGAATGATATTATTACATGAGACCAGGCTTGATCGAGAAAATGAGCATCCTACAGATAACACTATCGGAGCCGATTCCCCTTCCCTGATTTGAATTTATGCATGTTCTTGGAAGAAAGCTTTCCTATATCGATGATCGATGGAAACATCATGAGTTCCATCCAAATCTGGACCTAACAAATAGGCCATTCTTTTTTCTTGATTTTCTTGAGCTTGTTTTCTTTACTACTGTGCACTCAGCTCAAACCCCAAACCACAATTATCAATCTTATTGATGACTTTTAAAGCTTTAATAATTCCCTAAAGATGTTTTTTAAGTCCTTTTCTACCCTAAGCACCCATGCCAATAGTAACTTTTAGATCTATGTGAGTACTTCTCGATAGATAAGGCTTAACCAATGGCATCCTCTTTTTAATCACATTTGCTGAATTAGTGAAAAATATTTGCTTTTTATTTATAAAACTTGATTCTACATTCATTCACCATTCTTTGGACTATTGTATGGAACTCTTTGCATCTCTAGAAATTATGACCTTGTATGGTATGGAAGTCACAATAATCAACTAATTCCCCTTTTAACTTTTCAACGCTATTGATTATTTCTGCTTGAACTAGATTTATTAGCATTTTGACTTTTTCTATTTTTTTTTATAATTTCATAGCTATCTTCGATACTAACTATGTTTACAACCAGTTCGGTGCAAATCAAGAGTTGGTTGGCTTCAATGTTAGCTCTTGACTTTTGCTCGACTTCGATCATCTTTTTTTGCACCCCAATCCCCACACCCCAATCAAAATTTTGGCCTTGATTAAAACCAATAATTTGATTAAGAAATTAATTTTTAGCCTTGATTCGATCTTAGTGGACCTATGTCATGACACATGACTCTATGGGAAATTAATCAGATGCATTTACAAGTGAATGCCTTGAAAAGGTGGTTCAAGAAAATTCATTATTTTTTCTTAAGTTCAAAAATAAGGGTCAACATCATGCTGTCCTTCATTTTAAACTTATTTCGAGTTCGTCTGAGGACTTCAAAGGGCCAATAAGGTCTCATTAGAATGGTAACTCAATAAATATTCCAAAATCCTAGAAACATGCTTTCTAGAAGGAATTAATTCTCAAAGTATGGTACGATTCAACATTGACCGCATATGTAGGAGAAAAGAACCAACAAACTTTGAAAAATCTTTTCGGACTTGTTAAATCACAAGAGATACCTTTCAAAGGAAGGAATTTAATGAGTTTTTAGTAAAAATACTTAAAAAATTTAGTAAAAGTATCTGATGAGCCAAAATGACCCAAATAGAATACAAATCACTAATCCCAAGGGTTATAAACAACAAAGGTTTAAAAAAATTATAGCTCCCTTATCTAAGATACCTTACAAAGGTAATTCAATGCCTTTTAAGGGAAAAATTAAGAAATTCCAAAAATATTATTTAAGGTTTTGAAAATAATTTTTCAAGTTAATGAATTGTGTGCCAGTACTGTAACTAAGGTTTCTTAGGTTTTAAGGTTTCCTAGTCCCGTGTTAAGGTGTCAAAAATATAAATGTCTGACAATTAGGGTCTATGGTAATGAAATCATGTGTCCATCCAAATCTCTAAAGAGTGGGCCATTGAACAACTCATTACCCGTGCCATCGAAACAAAACTTGAAGCTCAAAGCAAGGCATTAACTTAAACAAGTTGTAAAACCCAAAGCATTTTTTGGGGCTGAAATAAAACATATTTTGCCTCATTATACCATGAATCTAGACATAAAAGCTTGATTTATCCTCATGATTGGAGGACTAATGGATTGAAAACATTAAATCCATGTTAGTCTTCATTGATTAGAGTTAGCACGGACTTTAACTTGAGGGTCTTTCAAAAATAGATTTTTGCTAGCAATCATAGAGACATTTTAGCAAACATGTGATAAACAAAACATAGTGAAAGCATCAAACATGAATGAACATTAAAAATAACTTTAATCAATCAAAATATGCTAGAAATGCATCAAAATGCATGAGTACGCTCAAAATATGTTAGGATGAACATTTTAGCATGGGTGAAACAAGAAAAAAAAAGAGAAACATGGAAAAAATGCAAGAACAAAGGCTGTTTTGATTCAAGATGAAATATGGCATTTTTGGTAATCAAAACAGCATCAAGGCATCAAGAAGATCATCAAAGTCTTGAAACTACCATAATTAAGGCCACAATAACGCATGAGAGTCCTAATAAGGTAATGCTAACATGGATGGCTCACAAAATGATGGAAATGATGATAATAATAGAAAATAAATAGAGGATGGATGGAAAATATACCCAAAAAGCTTTAATTCCTAGTTTTATCTTTAAACAGCAAACCAAGCAACTTTAAGCTCACTTACTTCCCTTTTATTGCTATGGGTTAGCACGAAAGGAATTAAAAGAAAGAGCTTTTTGGTTATGGTATTAATGGAAGAGAGATTAGAGGGTAAAAATGAAAGGAAATGGAAGGTTTTTGAAGGGTTTTAGGAGGGTGAAGTGAAAGCTATGAGAATATTGCTTTGGCTATGGGGAAAGTGCATTGGAGGTTGATGTAATGGTGTTATTTCATTTGGCTATGTACGACAATCACATTACATAGCACAACATCTCAGTCATAAAAAATGACCTAGGAAAAAGGGTATTTAGGGCATTTGTAATGCTACATTTGATGAATCATGGTATGAAAAGATGAGTTTACAACATTTGTTTGGTTAATCTTCATTCTTACTGATAAAGAAAGCTATGCATAAGCCAATCAAATGAGTAATCTTAAACTTACCATACATTAAATTAGAATTTAACATGAAATGTCCTCATGCCAACCTTAATAGACCTCTCGAAAATGTGTTAATCCAATGCTGAAGGCCCAAAAATAAATTCCATGTGTTATGGTTAAGGCTATGTTTGATGTTGAATGATTTATGGAGCCAAAATTGTTGCCAAATTCGAGTTTTAATCCATTGGAATGAGGTGTGAAAAGTGCCTTAAACTAGGTTGAATATGCCTAATGTATTGATAGAATGAATGTTGTATTAATGCATATGGCATAAAACCTAGAATGTATCAAAAATTGAATTCTATATTGATACATAGCAGGATGTAACAATACAATCACTTGTGTAGTGATACATTTTAGCGAAAAATCGTAATTTTAGTTACGACATAAGCCTATATCAATACCATGGCTCATGTATCGATACACTAACTTATGCCTCGATACATTGCCTTTTTCTATTGATGCAAGTAATGGATTTTGGATTTTAATGACATGGAGGCCCCGCATCGATACATGTATTGAAAAATGTGGATTTTCCACAGCTTTGTTGCACTAAACAACTTATTTTAGTCGAGAATGGTGGGGGACTAATCCATGCTTATCCGACTTTGATGGTGCCTCAAACGATGACCTTTGATGCCTTAGATGTTGGCCCAAACAAAATGGGGTGTTTATAATAGTATTTCAAGAAATTTGACACTTTAACTTTTTAATAAGCTAAGACCCTTTCATTCTTCCATGGCCTTGGGTGACTTAACAAGCCATATAGGAACTGCTTGAGTAGGTAGCATAGCTTGCCAATTGCATCTCTATACAACTCTTAAATCAGTTAGGGGACAACTTTTTGTCTAATGCATCATATGCATTTCGCTTAACCATTACATCTAATGTCATATGGTCAAAGTATGAAACATCTGAACCATCCAACAATAGTTTAGTAAAATGCATCATATAATAACTCAAACATATTCGTGTAAAGTTTGGCCTTCAGTGACTCAATAAGCCTCCAATTAGTAGAACTCTGGTTATCTTGTTATAAGGTGGAAGGTAACTGATCATGCTTAGGAATGGACTTGATATTGTAGCAAAGGATTTTCCTTAATCATTATGGTCTCATTTATTTGCATTAATTTGATTCCCATGGTTTGCATTTTTTTCATTATACATATATCACATATATATAGCATAAATAAATCTAACTCATGAAATCTACTAGGAGGATTATGAACTTTTATCTAAACTAGTTTCCTTGAGCCATTAGGAAACTAGGTGGTCAATTTCCTGAGGATACCATTTAGTCTTCATAAATCTTGATGGTAGTCTCCATGGTCTTCATTTTGGCACCATCCTTTTTGCATTTGAAATCATAGATTCCATAATTCTAGCCTAATCTCAAATATCTAACTATGTAACAATTACACCGAATTGAGAGAAACCTCAACTTACATTCGAAAGGAGCTAGGTAAAAAGAGAATTTTATGATTTCAAAAAAATGCAGAGATAAGGTAGGGTTTGCAAACCTTATTTATAAAAAAATCAATATAAAAATCAACCATCCATAGCCGAGTTATACTAAGGTCTAGTTCATAATCATCCATCATACCAATAATCAAATTATAAGCATAAAAAATGAAATATGCAATGCTAATGTCAGTTGGTGATTTACGCATCTTTTATATAAATATCATCAAACAATTTTGAGATAATTTATCAAAATATTTAGTAGTCTCAATTTTATAATTAAAATTATTTTAATTAATTTTCTAAATTTTAGGAAGTATGTCTACATTAGACAAATTATCAAGTATGTAATTTTCCTAAGCATTTTAGGAAACTTAGTTTCCAAAAATTAATATTTTCAAGAAATAAAATTTTTAGGAAATGTCTTTCTTATAAACCAATTAAAATTTAAAAATTATCCTAACAATAAGGAAATGCAGTTTTATTGGATAACAGTTACCCAATCCAATTACGGTTCCAACTCCTTAAATTGTGGAATCAAATCTTTATTTATGGAATTTTACTCCCAGCAAAAAACTAGTTCTACTTAGAGTAAGATTTTAACACTTAGTGTCCTTTTTGGAGACAAACTCTTTGGCCATTCGAATGGCCGTTGTGCTGCCATCTTGGGTCATTAGATGCCATCAATGATGGTTCGTAGATGTCTGAAAAAGGGTTTGCTTGTTGCTGCCCCTACAAGTGGCGTCTCTCTTGGTAACTACTTACCACTTTTGGGTTGTTCCAAGTGCAACAACGGTTGCTGCAATTTTCCAGCAAGCTTTTGGGCTTCAAGAAGAAGTGATTCTGCTAAGATAAGGAAAAATTTTCAAAATTTCTTCGTTTCTTATAGGGTTGGGGTTTCTACTACTAAAAATTACACTATTGTTTTGCTCATAAGAGAAATTATTGTCCTAAATGCCCTAACCAATGGCAGATAGACAGGATTTCTTAAGGACTTAACAAAATAATAGCATTACAAAAAACAGTTAAACCGGAACTCAAAAATTAAGAAATATCTAAAATTTTTAAAATTCTAAAAAAATTACCTTTTTACCTTCTGTGGCTCAGAGACCAAACGATCCCGTTGTAAATCAATCAGTCAATGAAGAAGAAATTCATTATGGAAATATTATTCAAGGGGTCAACAATTACGAAATTCCTAGAGTTACTCAAAATCAAACACGCAAAACATCAGTAGTCCATAGTTTAAATGCTTTTTTGCGGATATTTGATCGAAATAAAAGAAAAAAGCCTACCAATCCAAAACAATATGAAACAATCTAATTTTTAGACTAGTCAACAATTGACAAACTTAGAATCCAGAAATATATCTCTGTCCATTTTAGATCAGTGTAAGTAAGAGTGAAACCACTCACCATGGAGGGAAAAAACACCTCTATACTTTAAGACATCTTTTATTCAATGATTCTTTATTAGGAACAGAGGAGAAAAGTTCGTGTAAGGCTAACACACTTTAATTGTTTTTCAAATTTTATGGTTTCATTAACCAATAGAAATATTTTATGTTCTTTAACACTTAAAAGTGCAAAATTATAACTTCAGAATAAGGCCATGATTAAAACCCTTAACATTAGTATAAACTTTACTATAAAGCCATGTGTGGTTAACCCAAAGCTTTGATTCATAGCCCAAAATGAGAAACACTCATAATTCAAACAAACGTGTCAAAAGCTCATGTAACGATACCCAGAACAATACAATGGCATGAGGTTCAATTCCTAAGATAGATGGAGATTAGGACTTGTAAACCCAATCTCCATTCACAATATAGAAATAAACCATGTTGCCCAATTTCATAATGGTCTTGTCAAGCTAGTCTTTAATTGGCCACCAAAGTATGCCTAAGACAATCTTTTGAAATAGGACAAGCAAGTACAGCCTTCAGAAGGTTACCCATAGAAGATGAATCGACTACAGTATCGCACTTCTGATTCTTCAATACCAACCATGGTTAGAATCGACTACAGGATCTCACTTACCAAGTCTAACAAACTCAACCACTATGTCACCAACTTGTTTATTAATGACTAATAATGCAAGAGCAAATTCTAAAATACTTGTATTCGAAAAATAGTTTGAACTCAACAGAGAATGGTGTCGGAAACGTTTTATTTCTTAAAAGAATAAACAAAAAAGAAGTTATTTTGATTATTATAGCCAAGAGAGAAGAAATTCTTCAAAATTATTATAACTTCATGAAAATAAGAAAATCCACCCAAAATTCTTTGATTTGTTTGAGGAATATTAACCTAAACAATAAATACAACAAATGTATTGCTAAATGGCAAACAAATAGAGGAGAAGTAGAATATCAATACCCTCCTCTAACAAAAATCCAATATTCTCACAAAAAAATAGGAGTGAAAGCCGCTCCTTAAAAATGAGAGCCCAGATTTTGGAGAACAGAACAAATTTCTTCAAAAGATATTAAAATGATAGTAAAGCAAAACAACTAAACAAAACCATTGGTAAAAATTGAATCATATTGAAACCCTAATAGAAAACCAATAGACTAGTACAACTACCGTTAAGGTCTCCGAAGAAGTCAGAAAACCCAATGAACCAATATTCAAGCCTCTTGAAACACCAAGGACATATCAACAAACAACACATAATGATTTCTTAACAGAAATTCACAGTAGAATTGATGCTTTAGAAGGCCATAAAATGAATTAGTAGCTCTAGATACTCCAACCCAACATTCTAGAGATACCATAAACCAATATGCAGATTTGATATTTGAAATGAACAACAAAGTAACAAAATGACTTGGAAAGAACCTACGAAAACAATATTACCCAAATATTAAAACCCTTGATCTCATTATTGAAGAAAAAAACTTGTTTTCTAGAACAAGTATAATGCTAACACCATTTATAGAATGGAATGTTGATGGAATGTCTAAATATAACATCTTCAATACCCTTCAATAAATGACAATGGTATCAAATGTGCATAAAACACAAAACCAAATAGGTCAAGACATTTAAATGGCGGGTGGGATAATTCTTTTACCATAAAACAACAAGAAGAGATTTTAAAATCTTTTAAAAAAGATGATAAAGGGAAAAATACCATAGATGAACAGGAGCGATTCAAGATATAGTTGCGACCTTAATCTTCTCAATATCCCAACATTTCATAAAAGACCCTTCCCACCTTAAAAATAGAAATATAGAATCACTATCAAATTTAAAATGTAAAAAATTAATAGACTTTATGTGGTAAAAGATGTGTTCATGACAAAGAATCATGGAAAGGTCTGATAATCAATAGCGCTTTTGGAAAGAAAAGTTCTTAGCTAGATTGCCTACATTACTAAGCGAAAAAGTTACTAACCAAATAAGAGAAAATTACAAAGGGATAATTCCCTATGAAAAGCTCACATGTGGTGAACTTATCAGTTTTACCCGAAAAGAAGGATTAAAAATCTGTCAAGACTTAAAATTACAAAAACAAGTTAAAAAATGAAAGACATCAATGTATATAAGAACTGAGGTCTTTTTATCGCCAAATTAACATCCGCAGTGAACATTCTTTTTCAAAAACATGCTGTCCTAGTGACTCAAACTCCATACAGAAAAATCTCCTCGAATATAACAAGAAACCAAAATACAAGAAATATAAGAAAGAGAAAAAAAGCAAAAAATTGACAAAACAATAAAATGTTATAAATGTGGAAAACCTGGTCACATACTGAAATATTGTAAAATTAAAAGAAAAATCAATAATCTCCATTTACAAGAAGAAATTTATTAAAAACATCAATGAAAGTCTTATAGAATCAACAATTAGAAGATGAAACATCTGAAAATGTAGAAGGATTCCAAGAAAATCAAATACAAACTGCCTTTAAATCCCTTACGGACGAAGAAACACAAATAAATGTCCTAACAAAAGATCAAGAATTCATGATTGTAATTATTGATAAAATTTAAGATACAGAAAGAATACCTCTAAAAATTAAAAGCTTTTTCTAAAAGAAAAACCACAAAAAGAAATAACCCTAAACCAATCACAAATGTACAATATGAAAGAAATAAAATTTAACAAATATGAGTCTTCAACACCTAAACAAATAACAAACTTTGGACTCCAATCAGAAATAAAACAAATAAAAATAGAACTTTCCAAACTCAAAATTGAACAATAAGAAATCAAAGAACTAATACTCTTTGAAACCAAAATATCCAATTCAAAGTTCCTCATACACAAAACTAGAACTTAAACCAAAAGATAGGCACAAGAATACATGATGGTTCTTACTGAAGTATCTATCCAAAGATATCTAATCAAAATAAACCTTTAAATTAACATGAATTCCAGTTGCCAATAACAGCACACTTTGATACAGGAGCACACCAAAACTGTATTAGAGAAGGTATCATTCCAACCAAGTACTATAACAAAACCTCAGAAGCTCTTAAGGCTGATAATGTTGAAAATCTCAATGTTACATATGAAATTCCTAATGTAGAAATTTGTAATAAAGGGTTCAAATACCAAAAATGCTTTTTGATGGTAAAAAACATAAATGCGAGATGATAGACTTGGCACTCCTTTCATGTCTTTACTCAAACCATACAAAGTAAAAAAAATCAAGAAATCATGACCCAAGTTCTAAACATTAAAGTAGTCTTCCCTTTTTTAGAAAAATCAAGAATTAAAAAATCTCAACCTTTTGAAATCCTATTTATTTATACAGAACAAATCAATAGCTTAACAAATTACATGCAAAAATCAATTTTTTTTTTGCAAGAAGAGATTTGTTTCAAGAAATTAAATGAACAATTAAGAACAGAACCAGTTCAGCAAAGAATAAGAGAAATAAAAGAAGAAATTTAGTCAACAATCTATTTTGACATTCCCAATGCCTTTTGGAATAGGAAAAAAAATGAAGCAAGCTTATCATCTGAAAAAGATTTTGATGAAAAACAAATCCCCATAAGGGCATGACCAATCCAAATGAACAAGCAAATGGAAAAATTTTGTGAAAAGGAAATATAGACTAATAAGAAAAAGTAGTTAACCATGGAGCTATTTTACTTTCTATGTAAACAACAAAATGTAAAACTTGAAAACGAAAGTCAAGATTGGTAATTGTTGAGTGCCTTAAATTTTTTGATCCACTTTCAATTATGACCTGAGTCGATATTGTAGGAACTCGACCTAAAAGAAAAAAAATGAAGGTTTGTGGTGAAAGCAGAGGGCCCAGGCCCGAAGATTACCATTGACCTCGTTCAAGGGTACACTTTGACCCCATTTTTTTTGTAATTTGAGCGATCCAATCCTGTTTAGTAATTGTATTTATGCAGATCTAGGGTTTTTTCTTGTAATCATTGAATTAGTTCTTCAAAAAAAATAAAAAGTCTCTCTCTCCCTACCTATGGACATAGGCATATTGGTCGAACCATGTAAATCTTGTGTGTTATTATTTTTCTTACTTTAATCTCCTTATTTTATTACATTTTTTTGCAATAAGTGGCATTAGAGCTAGGTTACCTAGTTTTTCTATTCGAATCTAAGTATCTAGGGGCAATTCCATTTTGCTATTCAAGATGTCATCAAATTTTTGAAAAATTCAATGGATCGAATAATTTCACTCTATGAAAGGTAAAAATGAAGGTTGTTCTTGTTCAGCAAGGATGTGCGGTAGTGCTAAAAGGAGAGGAAAAATTGCCTGTGAATTTAAAGGTAGAGGAGAAGAATGAGATTTTGATAAAGGCATACAATGCGATTCTGTTGAGCTAACTGATTAAGTCTTGAAAGAGGTGGTTAAAGAAATGATTACTTCGAGGTTCTATAACAAGCTAGAAAACAAGTATCAAAAGAAATTCATAACCAACAGATTATATCAGAAGCATTTATATACCTTTCAGATGATAAAAAGTATGGAGGTAAAAGATCATCTTGACAATTTTAACTAAATTATTTTTAGACCTATAAGGTGTTTAGGTTAAAATAGATGATGAGGATTAAGCTATCATTCTTTTATGTTCCTTGCTGAGTTCATATAAGAATTTATTGATATTATGCTATATGGTAGAGATAGTATTTCTACTAGTGATGTAAACGATGTTATTCAGTCTAAAAAATTAAAGAGAAAAGTCTCTGGTTCTAATGAAGATAATGCAAAAGCAAGTCTGGTAGTTAGCAGAGGGATGAATAAGGAAAGGGATGGTGGCAGCAAAGGTAAGTCACATTCAAAATCAAGGACTATTGGATTCGATATTATCAATTTAAAGACAAAAGGTGCCTAAGGAAGGATTATCCACAGCAAAAAAAGAGAAACAAAAAGAAATAATTAACCAGCAATGGTGGAGTTGCTGTAGTGTAAGATAACTCAGTTGTGATTGAGGATAGTTCCAATGAAAGAGAAAGTAGTGATGTTTTGACTATTAGTACTTTAGGTTCTATAAATACCTGGGTCTTAGACACTGGTGCATCGTATCACATGACTTTTTCAAAGAAACTGTTTACTTCTTTGAAGGAGTGGAATGACAGCTTTAAGTTGGGTGACAATGATGAGCTTAGTGTTAAGGGCAGTGGTTCAGTGCAGATTGAGATGTATGATAGGATAGTCAAAACATTTGATGCTTGCTATGTTCCTAATCTTTGAAAGAATTTGATCACTGTAGGAACCTTAGCTAAACTAGGGTATAATTTTTCTAGTGAAGATGAGCAAATAAAAGTCTCAAAAGGTGCTTTGGTCATGATGAAGGGTAAATTGCAACATGGAATTTACATCTTGGTAGGCAGTTCAGTGATGGGAATAGTCACAGTATCTCACTCCTTAGAGCAACGTGATGATTGTACAGAGTTATGGCACCACAGATTAGGTCACATGAGTGAGAAGGGGCTTGTAGTATTAAACAAACAAGGATTGTTTGGTGGAGTTAAAATAGGAAAACTGAAATGTTATGAGTATTATGTTGTGGGTACGCAGTGCAGGGTGAAATTCAGTTCTGGGAAGCATACTTCTACTGGTATTCTTGAGTATATTCATTCAGATCTATGGGGTCCTTTTTTCAATTAAATCTTATGGTGGATACAGGTACTTTGTTAATTTCATTGATGATTACTCTAGAAAAGTTTATTTATATTTTTTGAAATAAAGGATAAGGTGTTTGGATGATCTAAAGAGTGGAAGACTATGGTTGAAAAATAGATAGGAAAACAAATCAAAAGACTTAAAACAAACAATGGTTTAGAATTCTATAATGCACCATTTGATAAGTTCTGCAAGAAAAAAGGTATAGTGAAGCATTACACTGTTAGATGCACACCATAATAGAATAGGGTTGAAAAATGCATGAACTAAACATTTTTGTAGTATGCTAGATTCATGCGATTAAATGCTAGTCTTTCAAAGCAATTTTAGGCTAAAGTAGTTAATATTACTTGTTATTTGGTTAATAAATCTCCATCAATAGCAATTAATTTAAAGACTCCTTAAGAGGTATGGCTTGATAAACCTTTTGATTATTTTGGCCTATGCATATTTGGTTGTCCTACTTATGCACATGCTAATAATGGTAAACTAGAGCTAGGGCAATAAAATGCATATTTTTAGGGTGTGCAATTGGAGTTAAATGGTATAGATTATGCTGTATTGAGAATGATAAAACTCTAAAATTTATTATTAGTAGAGATGTTATTTTTTACGAGTCTACTATGTTTGGTCAGAGAGAGAAGCTTGATAATCTTACATGTAAGAAAGATCATAGTGCTAGGTGGAGTTTGTGATTGAAGCTCCAAAGGGGGTGACAACAAATCCTAAAAAATAACCTAGAAAGGAAAAAAAATCACAAAGTATAGTAGTAAGAAGACCAAGAAGGGAAATCAGAAAACCTTTAAGGTATGTAGACTTTGTTAAGGTTATTGGCATTAATCCCATTGATTATGCCTTGGTAGTTACAGAGAATATTGTTTTTGATGAACCAAAGTCATATAAAGAAACAGTTCAGAGTAAAAAAGCATCATAATGGTTGATTGCCATGAATAAGGAGATGCAATCACTTGCAAAGAATAATACATGGGACCTAGTACCATTACCATAGGTGTGAAACTAGTAAGATGCAAATAGGTATTCAAGAAGAAAGAAGGTATCCCTAAAATTAAACCTGCCAGGTTCAAGGCAAGGCTTATGGCACAAGGTTTTTCAAAAAAAAAAAGAAATTGATTATTATGAAGTATTCTCACTAGTTGTGAAGCATAAAATAATTTGAGTTCTTCTAGCCATGGTAAGTGTATTGGATCTGGAATTGAAACAACTTAATGTGAAAACTGCATTTTTGCATTGGAATCTAGAGGAGCAGATTTATATGTTATAGCCAGAAGCGATTTTTTTTTTAATTCTAAAAGGAAAAACCATGTGTGTTTATTAAAGATATCCTTATATGGGTTAAAACAGTCTCTAAGGCAGTGGTACAAGAGGTTTGATGCATTTATAGTTTCTTATGATTTTGTGCACAATCAGTTTGATAATTGTGTTTACTTTAGAAAGCTCTCAGATGGTTCTTTCATATATTTATTGCTATATGTGGATGACATGTTGATTGTAACTAAGAATAAGGCTGACATTGACAGTTTGAGATTTTGTAGAGCAGTGAGTTTAAAATGAAGGATTTGGGTGGAACCAAGAAAATTTTGGACATAGAGATTTGAAAAGACAAAAGAACAAGATTGTTGTATGCATTTATACAAAAGTACATTGAAAAGGTACTGCAATATTTTCAAATGGATCATACTAAGCTCGTTAGTACTTCTTTGGCAGCACATTTTAAACTTGATGCTAGTGCACTACCTAATATAGATGAAGAAAGAGATAAATAAAGTTTCTTGCTCGAGCATAATTTGTACTAGGCCAAATTTAGCTCATAGGGTTAGTACGGTGAGTGGGTTTATAAGTAATCCTACGAAAGCTCACTAGAAGGCAGTTAAGTGGCTTATGTGATACTAGAAAGGTAAGACTAATATTTGTTTAGTTTATGGTAGTAGTGGTTCTACTAGTGGTCTTGTTAGCTATATAAATTCTAACTATGGTGGAAATCTTATGAAAAAGAGATCCTTGACATGTTATATCTTTACTTTGTATGGATGTGCCATCAGTTGGAAAGCAACACTTCAATCTATAGTTGCTTTCTCTCTTCATTGACAGAAAGGGTCAAGAAAGGTATATGGTTGCATGATCTTGTTGATAGTTTAGGTTTAAATGTTCAGAGGCCTCCAATTTCTTGTGATAGTTATAGTGCATTGAACTTGGCTAAGAATCCAGTTTATCATGAAAGATAAAAACATATTGATGTTAGGTTGAATTTCATTTAGGATGTAATTGGAAAAAGTTATTCCCCATAGAAAAGATAGCCACAGTAGATAATCTAGCAGATATGTTAACAAAGTCATTGCCTACAGAGAAATTCAAGCATAGCTTGACTTGATAAATGTTCGCATTGCATAAGTTTGTTTAGGGCATGATGGTAGGGAGATATTCTTGGTTTTGAAGCTTGGAAATTGAAGTCAAGGTAGAGAATTGTTAAGTGCCTTGAATTTTGTAATCCGCAATGAATTATGACTCAACCTAAAATTATTGGAGCTTAACCCAGAAGAAAAAAAAATAGAGGTTTGTGGTGGAAGCAAAGGGCCTAATCTCGAAGCCTACCACTAACCTCATTGAGGAGTATAGTTTGACCCATTTTCTTTGTAATTAGAGTGACCCAAGCCGGTTTAGTGATTTTATTTATACACTTTTAGGGGTTTTTTTTCTTATAATCATTGAATCGGCTCTTCAAAAGAATAAAAAAGTCTTTCTCCCTACCCACGAACGTAGGTCACATTGACCGAACCATGTAAATCTTGTGTGTACTTACTTTTCTTGCTTTAATCTTTTTATTTTATTACATTTTTTCACAATTGTAATTAATTACAAACCACTAAAAAAGGTTTTAAAATTGATTAGATACTCGATCTTAAAACCTATTGTAAAATCTTTATAATGCTTATATTTTTTCAAAGTTTGGCATGAAATCAGGAATCTGTAAATCCAAATAAAAAACAAAAAATTACAAAATGACATTCACAGTTCCTTTTGGCCAATATGAAATGAATGTAATGCCATTTAGAGTGAAAAATGCACTCTCTGTATTCCAAAGAATAATGAACGATATTTTTAATCTCTATTCCTAATTCACAATTGTATACATAGATGACGTTTTAATGTTCATAGAAAATCTAGAAAAACATTTCAAACATCTCAATACTTTTATTAAAATTGTCAAATGTAATAGTTTAGTGGCATCAAAATAAAAAAGTTTGTTCAAAACAATGGTGAGATTCTTAGGCCATCATGTAATCCAAGGGGCTATTACTCTAATAGAAAGATCAATAGCCTTTAGAAGAGTTACTGACCAAATCATAGATAAAATCAAACTTCAAAGATTCTTAAGAAGTTTAAATTATGTCATGGATTTTTTATCTAGGCTAAGTAAAATATGTAAACCATTATATTTAAAGGAAATCTGGGCTCACGCTCATCAAGATAAACATAAAAATTTAATCAAAATTAAACATTACCAGTGGGATTAAACAAAGAAACATCCAAATTTCCTCAAGATCTTAGGCTAAGATATACATGTGATCGAATAGCAACTTAAAACATAGATAGAAATCATAACTACTTAGAGACTTGTAACTCTAAGCATATCGATCCTTGTACAAATACATCATTAGTTGATTGCTACAATCTCTTATTGAGGCCAAAAGTAGTTCAAGTGTTTTGCCTCTAACAGTGATCTACACGAATGCCTATTAAAGTCTTCATGAAGACCGATGGTTCTCTGGTGCTAGCCAAAAGGCTTCTCAAGCCTCAACCAAAAAGCATATAGCCAACAAGTTTAGATCTGAAGTGATATGGGAATAATTCCCTTACCTATTGCACCAAAGAAAAAGAAAAACAGCTTTATGAAAAAGTAGCTATTTTTTGCATATGCTAATAAATGAATAAGAAAATCATAATTCTTTATTTTGGTTGATTCCACTAAGATAGAAAACTGATTTCCTATCCCTCATCATGATCAAAAGCACTTTCTAACTACTCAAAACATAAATCAGGATAATCAAGCTAAGGGAAACAAGGATTTCAAAATTTAACCAATTTCACTGCTAGTATATGCCAGCATAATCAAGTTAATAATATAAACTAATCACTTATGTTAGTGATTTAAGGTTTTCCTTCATGTTAATGATGGGATTGATAATAATGCAAACACTAATTGGATGAAGCCCATGAAACACAAATGCCTTATAAAGTTAGTAATGAGTCACAAAATGAGATCCTTGTGCATCAAATCCATGTTTCTAAAATGATTCTAGTCATCATACTGTCTAGATATCGCATTGACAATAAACAAAGACGAACATATGCTAGGCCTCCTTACATTTATGCATGTAACTTTTTCATCTCATAGAACTTAAATTATATAGATACTTGGGGATAGCTGTAGTGCTTGTTTTATGGAAACAAGTTCAATGAACATGGCCCATATGAGAATTCCATTTGGTATAAGTCACTCAAGTGTCTATAGTATATGTTCTTGTGTGCCAGTTATGTATATTAGTCCTCAGACTTGTGATACCAGGTCATCTTGTATAAAGAGTGTCATACTTTGATTTATCTGAAACAGTCCACAATGGATGAATACTTAAAAGGTATGGTACACTGGGTATAACATGAATCATATGGTGGATGAATGAGTGAACCAAACAGAATTCACCACTTCGAGTGATGTCAGAGACATATCTTATATGTCCTGGGTTTTGGTTAACTTGATAAAGTTGTCGGAGAATGCATGATGGATTTATGAAAAATTATTTCTCTAAATTCATAAAGTTAACCAAAATCTACAGGAACTAATAAGGATTGATACATGAGTAGACACTACACCATGTTCATGGTCTATCTAGGATATCTAGTGAAAGGACTAAAGTACACTAAGCGATTGGTTACTGAAAGGTTTCTTAAAGAGGTCATATTAACTCTTTTTGGATATCAGGTGGCCATGATGCCTCACTAGAAGCCAATCTTGATCTATAAATATAAATACACATAATTAGGTAATTTTATTCATTGCTGTTATGATGGAAGCCTAATAGGTCACATACAATAATCTATTTGATTAAAACTAGGATTTAATTAAGTACAACTTAAATTAAATAAAAGATATAATAAAGAGGACTTAATTAAATAAGTTCACTTACGAATAATTTAAGACATAAATTAGATTTATTAAATCTAATTAGAGATGTCTTACTATAGCAATAATGATGAGAATGCCTTATTAATATAATGGCTATTTGAAGACATGGTTTTAGGGATGTTATCAAATAAAGTCAAATAATTGTATTTAAAAAATTAAATAATTATTCGATAATTATTTAATAATGTTTACACGAAGTAAAATTATTTTCCTTGGGTTAGAAAATTTAATTATGAAATTATCTAATACGTAAATAAGGGGCTGGGCTAAAAGCCCAAATTGGCAAGTCAAGAGAGTTTAGTTGTGAACTATTCCAAGTTAGGCTTGCTAATAGGCTTGGCATATGGAATAGCCATCTTTAGTGTGCTATTAGGCTAAAATATTAACAAGTTGCTATTAGGGCCTAATCTTGGATAAGCTAATTATAATAATTTTAATTAGGCTTTAAGAAACACTTTAAGTTGGCACCACTTGTACAGCTTGCTTAATGGGTCTGGTTTGTCCATTAAATAGCTTAATCTAATCCATGCAGCCAATATATACAACATTAACTCTATTTTGGCTATTAATAAACCTTAGGCAATGGACCCTAGAGCTCCCTAAAGGCCATTATGTTAACTTTTTTAGTTCCCTGAGCCCCATTATGTGTCGATTCATATTTTAGGTGATCTCAAGGTGTTTTTGATCACAACAAAAGTTAAAAATTAGTTTTTTATCCTACTAGAATCAATCATAATCAAGAATTACGATTTTAGATCTGTTTATTAGTATCTACGAAAAATAGCCACCTCTTTAGGGTGTTTAGGTGTAAAAATGGTTTCTAAGTGGTCTAAAATTTTTTCTGATCATATGGAAGGTAGAAAATCTGTTTCCTAGCCTAAAGGAATAAAAAAAATAAAAATTGGGAATGGATTCATTTTCCTATAGTTGTAAAAATGACTACTTCCCTATAAAGCTATTTTTCCTTTTTTTAGTGTAATAGGCATGGGTATTATTCTTGAATAACTTTAGATCTAAACCTATTACCTATGTATCTTTTGGTTACGGCATAAAAAGCATTATGGCTAGCACCCAAAATTATCGAACCTCTTAAAGGCTCTAATAAACATCTGTATGGATCATTGCTAGAGGCAAGACACTAGTGCTGCTTGTGGCTTTAAAAAGAGATTATAGCAATCAACCCATGGTGCATTCTTGGGGGAATCAGCATGCGTATAGTTACGATTCTCTAGGAAGGTATGATTTCTAGCAACTTAGTGTTTTAGAGTTGCTATCCAATCACAGGTACATCTTTTCCTAACATGTTATGGAAATCTAGGTTTTTTATTTAATTCCATTTTCTGATTACATTTTTATGTTTATATTGATAAGTGTGAGCGAGGATTTTTCCTGCATTCATAGCTTTTTTTGAGAAAAATTGATCTAAAAATGCTAGAAAACTATTTTTCTACCTTCAGTGTATCAAGAATGATTCAAGAACACTAAAAATAAGATGAAGGCACAAAGAGAACTTAGGGAAGAAGAACATTGCTCCATGCCCTTAAGAAAGTCAAGGATTGGGCTAGGTTAGCCTTGATTGTTAGGTCCACTAAGCCCATTACTAACATACAAAAAAGGTGGTCCCACTTTGGAGTATTTCTTGGATCCCAGTTATCTATTTTAATTAGTTTTTCCAAGATTAGCCTTAATAGTAATTTATTAATATTTTAGCTTAATAACACATAAAAGAGAGCTATACGATGCGTTGAGCCCATCAGCAAACCCAACTTGGAGTAGTTCTTTTGACAATTAAGGCTTTTGGCCTAAGCCTTAAATTTACATATTAGATAATTTAATTCAGAATTTAATTTTCTAACCTAAGTAAAATAATTTTTAATTCATGTAAATAATATTAAATTATTAATTAAATAATTATCAAATAATTATTTAATCTCTAAATACAATTATTTGGCCTTATTAAATATTAGCCCTGAAACCATGTCTACAAATAAACATTATCTTGATAAGACATTCTTATTTATTGTTAAACTAAGAGATCTCTAATTAGATTTCACAAATCTAATATGTCTTAAATCTTTCTTAATTGAACTTATTCAATGAAGTTCTCCTCATTATACCTGTTATCTAATTAAGCCTATTCAATTAAATCTCGATATCAAATCCAATAGATCATCTTATTGTGTGTGACCCATTAGGTTTCTATCATAACTGCAATAAATATAATTACTGAATTAAGTGTGTTAATATTCATAAACCAAGATTGGCCTCTAGCAAGGCATCATGGCTACTCGATATGCCAGAAGAATCATAGGACCTCTTTAAGAAACCTTTCAGTAACTAGCCTCTCAGTGTACTTTGATCCTTTCACCACATATCCTAGAAAGACATAAGCATTGTGTAGTTTCTACTCATGTATCAATCCATGTTAGTTTCTACAAATTATATTTAACCTCATGAATTTAGAGAAATAATTTCTCTTAAATTCATCATGTGTTGGCCAATGACTTTGTCAAGTTAACCAAAACCAAGATCGTTGTTACTTAGAGTGGCGAATCCCCTTTGAATCACTTAGGTACCTTCGTATGGCTCATGCCATACCCAAAACCACCTTACCATAAGCATCCATTTATTGTGGACCTACTCGTAATGGAATCAAAGAATGACACTCCCCATATAAGATGACATGGTATCATAAGTTTAAGGACTAATATACATGATTGGCACACAAGAACATATTCCATAGACATTTGAATGACTTACAGCAAATAGAGCTCTCATACGGGCCATATTTAGTGAACTTTTTCTACAAAACAAACAATAGTATGCTATCCCAAAATATCTCCATACTTTAACTTCTATGAGATTAAAGAGTTGCATGAATCAAATGCCCGGAGGCTTAGCCTATCCTACTCTTTGTGCATTGTCAATGCCTTATCTGGACAATATGATGACTAGCAACTTTTTTAGAAACATAGTTTTGATGCATAAGGATCTCATCATTGCATCTCATTACTAACTTTTCAATGACATTAAGTTTCATGGGCTTTCAGTTAGTGTTTGATGAATGTCAATCATGGCACTAACATTAAGGAAAATGTTGAATCACTAACTAAAGTGATTGGTTTACATTATTAACTTATCTATGCCTTATCCAATCTGATTGGCTCTAAGGCATGTATTAATAGGACTTACATGTAGCAATCTTTTAAAATTTGAATCAATATTTTATCATCCATATGATCAAAAGCTACCTTGATTTTAGATGTTGAAATCTAAACACAAAAACTCTAAGAAGCTAATTTATTAAAGGAATCTTGAAGACCACAAGCAGCATGTATGTTTTGCCTCTAATGGTTATCCAATGTTAGCTAGAAGGTTGTTAACCCTTAGCCAAAAGGTAGCTTTAGATATTGAATCAATCAAACACTAGGAAAAGAGAATGAAAGAAGTTTAGGCTAAGCACAAATACTCCTAGAGAGACAGCAAAAATTGGGATTTATGTATAGGTAGGAATATTATTTGAGAAAAGTAATATTTATCTAATAAAATATATTTTCTCAAATTATTTGGCGGCCTCCTATCTCAAAATTAGCTCAAAACTCTCTTAAAAGCCTTTAGGCCATCATATCTATATATACTAGCTCAATCTTACTCCTAGTTGGATTTTAAATGACATAGTCTTGACCTAATTATAACTTCTAAAACAAGTTGAACTTGTTTTTCTTGTCTTAGGTTGATTAAATGGTCATGCAACGTTGCGCCCATCTTGGCAAAAATATCGACCAAATTTAGGCTGAAGAAGCTGGCCAAACAAGCCTGGATCATATTCCTAGTAAATGATGCAAGAATTAGGGTTTTTTTAGGCTAGACTTATGTTAATTCAATTCTTTATTTATCTAAATAAATAATCAATATTTTTTTAATAAATATAATTATCAAATTATTATAAAAGTTAAATAGGTAAATCGGAAACACAATTTAGCTAGTATACATCCTTATGGATTTTATCACAATAAAATCCCTGATTTAGTTAAAACTATTTTTAACTTAATTTTGATATTATTTAATATTAATCATTGAATAATTAATATTACAATAACATTGAAAGGGATTATAAATAAATTATGAGATAGAAATTTGATTCTCCATCAAATCCTAAGTGAAATCCTATTTTAACTAAAGATAGTGTTTATCCACCTTCATAATTTATGTCTTAATTTAGACATTATTTTAATAAGACAATCTTATTATTAATGCCTTCATTGCCACAACATGGTTTGAAATAATTTTTGACCAACTCGACTTAAAAGATAGGTGTACCCTTCATTTCTATGTACATTAATGTATCATTTTTTTTATTTTAGAGGCCATATATCATTATTATTTTCCTTATTTCAATTTTTGTGTTTGGGGACCGAGTTGTCGAGATGAATTGCTCACCAAACTTAACTTTTAATAATCATCACAAAACGACCATTAATTTTGAAGTCACCACCAATCTAATTTGGCTAGGTGAGATTGGCCAACTATCGGAGTTTGTATTCTGAAGGTTAGGAAACCCATAAAAAATAAAATCTAAGATTTGTTAAAATACCAGAGTCACATAAAAGTGTCTGGTAGTCGATTGCAATCATGAGTAAGGATCTATCCCTCTCTTGATGCCTAACAATCATACCTTATTAATCATGTGTTAACTTGAATTTTGACATTTATTCGATTTCAATTATGTATTTAATTACAATTTCCATTTTCTAAAATACAATTTTATGAAAAAAATTTGTTATTCTACTTGAGAAAATCAAGTTTCTAATATTTCTTAAAAATCAAAATATCTTCTGCATCATAAAAAGGACTAGAGTAACATAAAAGGTTTTATCACTACCTTTTATACCCCACCAAAGAGCTAGAGAAATACAAAAAGGTTTTAACAATCAAAATATCTTTCGCACTTTGGATGATATGAAATGGTTTATTTTTTTACAAAGCTTAAAAAATCTTGATTTTCATTTTGAAAAGGATATCTCATTGTTAAAATAATTCATAGAACCCCTCTCATATTCTGAGAAAAATCCCATGTATTAATTTTATTCAAAGACATTCCCTTAATTTTAAAAGAATTCCAATTTTATGAAGAATAGTAATAAAAAATTACCCTAAGACTTTGAGCAGACAAAAAGTACTAAACTCGACTCTAAGGATCCTATACTTAACATAAAAACACAATCTATCCCTAATGTGCACCTTCAACATGAAAGTTTCTAGGTGATCATATAAGAGTCGATTTTAGAAAAAATTATTAAAATGGCCTTAGAGTATACCTTTGACCTGAAAGTATCTCGGTATCGCTAAAGGACTTGATAACATCATAAAAGATAAACCTATCCCTAATGCATTCCTTCAACATGAAAGTATGTTGATAATCACATAAGACTGGATTCTAATATAAGTTACTAAAATACCCTTAGAGACTATTTTTAGATGAAAGCATCTCAATAACCCTAAAGGACTTAAAAATGATAAGAAATGACAATTGTACCTTATCTTAGTAACTTGAATATTAAAGGTGACCAAAATATTAAAATTTCAACAAAGCCCCTAAACTTTTCTAAAATTACATTTTAGCCTCAAAATGATTAAAATGCTAGAAAATTTTTTAAAAAGACCAAAATACACTAAATAGGTAATTGGGTGTACAAAATAACCTTTTTTACCCTAAAATACAAAGTTTTACTAAATGGTTTCCTAACTTTTCAAATTTTTCAATTTAATCCATACATGAAATAAACATCATAATTAGCCATCAAGCACATCACAAGTGACATGGATAATTCATGAAAAGTCGCAAGCAACTTTTGGCCAAGCACCTTAAGCCTTAAAACAAATTTTTAATTTTTTTATAGTTAATTCCCTAAATTTTTTTTAAAATTACAAAAAGGCCTTAAAAGGCTAAAAAATGTTTGTTATGCACATATACATATTAAAAATGGATTAAATACACCCATAAAGGTCCATGAAGTTCTCAACCAAGCTTGTAAGGCCTAGAAAAAAAAGTTTATTACTTTTACAATTTAGTCCCACCACTTTTCAAATTTACAAAATAGCTTAAAAAATTAAAAAAAAATCATAAACAAGCCCATATGGTACAACCAACATGGAAAATACCCTTCTAAGGCCTTGAAATTTTTGGTAAATTTATCTTTTGGCACCTATAAGTTTGAAAAATAACAAAATAATCTAAAATAGCATAAAATCAAGCATAAAAATCTATTTCAAGCTTATTAACAAACTCGACCAACACCATATAACCACCAAAATATTTTTTTCTCACATATAGTTTCATAAATATTAACATAAATACATGTCATAAAATTTTCCATGATTAGACATGCATAAAAACATAAAAAATAATGACCATATCAACTTGATTCTTCTTCAACCAACATAAAAATGTCAAAAAGAATAGCTTAAATTATGTACACAATATCACAACACCATTTCCACAACAAATATATATTTCTATAATGAAAATCACATTATTACTACCAAAATCAAATTAAATATTAAAATCACTAGACTTTGATCATAGCCTTCATACTTGGCCTTTAAACATAGATCAAAATCCATGAGCACAAGCATGATTTTAGCTCTATAAAAGGAAGAAAAATGAATAAGAACTGAAGATTTTGCAAGAAAAACCACCTTAAAAGCTTAATAACATAGAAAATTTTATTGTTTTTAGTGAGGTTTTCTTCATGAAAGCAAGGCTCCTTATGAAACGTCCTCCCTTTATTTAGAAGGGCGAGGTTTAGCAAAAGGGAGCTAGAATCCCTCTTAGCCAAATTAGCTTTTCTTTTATATATATATATATATTTATATATTTATTTGTTTGTTTTTTATCTTTTTAAGATTTTTTTAAAGCTTAATTAATTGATTTTTATCTTTTATATGACTCGTATAATCGGATTATCAAATTCTAAAATTAAAATGAATATTCATAAATTTTTGAAAATGTATGAATAAATAAAATTATAATTGCAAATTTTATGAAAAATGGAAAAAAACGAAGTGAAAGGACTAAATTATAAGAAATAAAAAGTTATAAATTAACAAATTTAATTACAACTTTAATCACGTAAAAGGCCTAATTAAATATTCATATAAAAATTTTGAATTGAAAAGAATTGATAAAAATTTTAGAGAGAGAAAAATCATTAGGCTTTGTTATAAAATTAAAATGGGCTTAATTGGGCATTGTAGAAAATGAAATGAGCTTGTTGGAATAATTAAGAAATGAGCCTGTTGGCTTGTAGAGAATGAAATGGGTTTGAGAGAAAATAAAAAATGGGCCTGGCAAGGTTATTAGGCTTGTTAGACCTATTTGCAAAACTTGAAAGCTTTAGGCCTATTAAGGAAATTTTGCTCAAAATAATAAAAATAACAATAATAATAATAATAATAATAATAAATTTTTTAAGAAATTATTAAGAAGTCTTACGTGCAATAAAAAACAATTAAAAATCTCAAACTCATAAAATTTTGTGAGAAAAACTTTATGTGAGAAAATTAGTATTTAAAAAAATAAAAAAAAAACTCATAAAATAAGTTAAATTTTCAAAAACTGATTTGCTATGAATTGGATGAAAATACTTCAAAAATTTTAAAAATTATAAACTCAAAAAAATCCTAGCTAAAAAATTTATACAGTAGAACTCTGTATTTTGGAAACCAAAAAATTTTAAAAATAAATCCAACTTCAAAAAAAAAAGATGAATTTAATACCGCACTCAATGCATTAATTGATGGACAAAACAAAAATAAAAAACTCAAATTCTCTAACAAGTTTTATCAAAAATCTGCAAGCAAAAACTTGAGATAAAGTGAAAATTTTAAAATTAATTGATAAATTTATCAATTTGACACCTTGTGGTATAAAATGTTAATATGAATTTTTTCTTGAATATTTTTGTCTTTTCAGAGTGCATATAGGCATAAATGCTACATGGGTAGCAGTAAAAATATACAATTGTCAACTTTTCAAATTTTCCAAAAAATTCTTAAAATATTCCTAAAAATGAAAAATTTGATTGTGATAACATCTGCAAAAGTAAATTTCAAAATTTCAAAAGAATAAATTTAAAAGCTAATTTTTACCTTAATGTTTTTTTATCTAAGATCGACCCTCGAAATAGCATTTTTCTATCACGTGCGCCTATGGCCATTTAAGCAGGAATAAAAATGTCTTGAAAAAGTTTAGTTGACCTGAAAGAAGTCTTAACCTTACCGAATGGTTGCTAAGTTCTTGGTCTTTGATATTTTAGGTTTGTTCGAGAAAAGGCTTGGACAAAATTAAATGTCTACATTAATTAGACAATAAAATCTAGATTTAAAAAATCTAATTGAATTTATTTAATTAAGTCCTTCATTTTAATTACCTTTTATTTAACTAAGCCATGCTTAGCTAAATCTTCAATATAATCCAATAGATGTACCTTATTTTGTGTGACCCATTAGGTTTAGAACATGTTGGCAATTAACATAATAATCTTAGTAATCATGATTATAAATCAAAAGTGGGATCTAGCAATCTATCATGACCACCCAATTGTTAAAAAGTCAGTGTGACCTTACAAAAACCTTTCAGTAACTAGCTTATCAGTGTAGCATGGTTTTTTCACCATATATCCCAAATTGAAAATGAGCATGGTGCTGTACCTACCCAAACCTCCATCTATATTCATTTTTACAACTCATGGTTGATGTTCGTGGATCTATGAGGAGCTATTCCTTATAATCCATTTATGCTCTGTTTAGAGACTTTAATTTAATGAACTATAGTCAAGAAGACTTAAGATATGTCTTCAATGTCACTCGAAATAGTGAGTCCTCTCTAGATCACTTATTCATCAAACACATGGTTCATGCTATACCTAAAATAGTCCGACTATAAGCTTCCATCTATTGTGGACCCGTTCATGATGGAATCAAAGCATAACAACCCTCATACGAGATGACCTAGTATCACAAGTCTAAAGACTATTATACATGAATGGCACATGAGAACATATTCTATAGACACATGAGTGACTTATACCAAATAGAGTTCTTATTTGGGCCATGTTCAAGGAACTCTTTTCCATAAAACAAACACTTATATGCTACATCTCATATACTTTAACCTCTATGAGATCAAAGGGTTGCATGCATCCAATGCATGGAGTGTTAGAAAACATAAAATAGTTTGCAATGAAATTTTAATTTTTTTTAAATTGGATTATACTAGCCCATGGTGTTATATACAATAAAACCACCATAATCAATTTACTTGAATTATAGATTTAGAGATGCGATCTAAGAATTCCCGGATCCGTGTGAAAGCTTTAACTAACTAGCCTTTTCTACTATTCTCTAATTCTCGAATGGAAGAGTGTGGGCACTCTTTGTCTTGATCTACTCTAGATTGGTATAGCTTGATTCTACTTTAAGACCATCTTTGTGCCAATAGGTCAAAAATTACGAGATGTTATGATTAGAAACACTAATGGTGGCACAAATAGTCTAACCTTAAACATTATGCATATGCTTTTTATTTATATTAGGAAACAAGGTAGCCCTAATATTAATTTTTATTAAAATAATTATTTTACCTTAATATGTGGTGCCAACCCTAATATTAAAGTCCACCAAGCTTTAGGCCAAACCCAAACATATCTAGATATTTTTGGCCTAATATATTTTATAGAGTTTAGCATGTTTAATCTAAATACTAATTAATTCTAATTAAACCATTAATTTTATTTTGCTTGATAACTTTCCATAACTCTAATTCTAATTTGAAGTAAAACCATGGCAATTTTATTCGAATATAATAATTATTTACTCATTATCAAAATAAAATTAACTATAGTAAAATAATTAATTTTAATAGAAAATTAATTAAATAAATAAAAATAATTTTGTTTTAATTTATTTAGACTGTTATTCATATTTAATTTATAAATAAATATTTAAACAAGAATTCATAGATATCAAATTAATTATACAAGTAATTAATTTTCCCATATCTATTTAATTTAAATTAATTCATATATATATATATATCAAGAGATAAATATAATTAATTAAAATTACTAAATCTTGTCTAAATAAATATTTAATCAAATTAAATAGATATTCTGAGTAAATAATACCAAAAATTATCTTTCACTTATTTATTGAAGAAAATGCCTACATTGTTAAAGAAGTGTACCTGGTGCACCATTTCACCACATTGAGAATCCTTCAACTATGGATATTTCAATCAATAACCATCCATTTAGGAATTACGTTAAGCTAGTGAAGGGACCAATTGGAAATATATAATTAGGCTCCAATAATATATGTATTAATTATGCTATATCGAATAATTAATCATATAATTATAATCTTAGAGTCATACCATTAAAGACCTGATACTGCACTTCCAATTATATATAGTATTATGTAGCTGTATAAATAGCCTTTTAGTCTAATGACCTTGTCATATTTGTTGTACCCTCATATGATATTTGTGATCAAGTTAAAGTTAAAGTCCGATTTACCTACTTGATCACCTTATCTTACAGTTCTGTTACTCTCTATGTAAATATGATTATTCACCATATGCGAACAATTTATCATTTGGTTAAAAAATGACCAAAGCCTTGTCTATTTTCACTATCTTGTATAATGCCCTTTAAGAGAATAACCTTAACTTTTTATAGAAGCTATGATTCCATATCTATAAGTAAATCTCTCATCTAGTATAAGGCATATACACAATGAACTGGTCTAGTAGCTTACTAGTTAGAGATGCTTCAGTCTTTGGAACATCAAAGTATGCAAATTATACATATAGAGTCAAATACTTACTATGGATTAAGGTAATTAGACAATGAATGTCAAAAGTGTATTAATCCAAGTAAACCTACTTATTAATGGATTAATTACACTTTAGTCTAATCCGATATATCACCACCTTTAGGTAGTATATCTATGTCTCTACTTAGTAGTTAACCTACTCTAAATAGCCAAGACAAGCCATCTCCCCAATTGGATTTAGACAACATAATAGTCTTGACATGGGTTAATTGCTCAGATTAACCCTATAGATTATGGACTATCAATTTAGACTACTTACCTTACAATGTTGTCTTCCTACATATAAAGTCCATTATATGCAATATTCTAAGTGTATAAACATAAGTAGTTAATGAGCCATACTTGCTTACATTTACTTTAACACATAAATCTAAATTTGGACAGAATAGCAATGATGTAATGATAAAACTCGAACATAAATATGATTAATTAGTTTAAACTAATAAAATACATTAAAATGTCTTTCATCTTTAGGGCATTTGTAACATGAAGGCTTAGCATATACTAGTTTTTGTGCATTATTAATGCCTTGTCTTGACAACACGATGACTAGGAACATTTTTAGAAAACACAACTTTGATACATAAGGAATTCATTGTCATTATGGTTTAGTAACTATGTAAGGCCATTGTTTTAAAGGCTCCATCCAATTAGTGTTTGCATAAGTCTCAGTCACGCCACTTACATGAAGGAAAATCTATGTTACTAACATATATGATATTATTTGACTATACATCCTATGACACAATCTGATTGGTTCAAGGGCGTAAAGCAACATCTCCCACTTGCACTTGAAAAAATCAGATTGTTCTTAATGTTTATTTGTGAAAGAAAATGTTGATTCATCTATGATAATCTCCAATATTGAGTCATAAAATGGTTTGAATCACAATGAGACCTTGATTCCAATCATATGGCTCAGTTGTCTTACAACTATTGGAATCAATTTAATTATCTTGATGGCCACAGTCCGAAATCAATCTTTTTCTCAAGCTTATGATGAAATGATCTATTTTATGTCTTTTGGATATAAATATGTAATCTTTATAGTTTGGAACTCTTTCCAAAATTACATCAAATATGTATAACTTTAGTTTCTCACTAGTTCTTCTATGTTAGGTTTTAATATCCCATGAATGCACTTACTAAGTCTTATGTTTTCATGAATATTAACTTTAAATAATTTATGAATACTCCTATTAAACATAGTATGTATAATAATTTTGTATGGAATTCAATCTTAATGAGATTTGGATTTAATCTAATTGGGCTTAATTTAATCAATTGGTGTAATTTGATAAACCATGATGTAGAACAATTATACTATGATTTGTTATAGTAAAAAAATAGAAAGCATGCATCCATATGCCAGCAAAATATATATGTTTAAAACATTTATACTAAAATAATAACTCCTAAAAATTAGTCCCTGAAGAAGAGATTAATATCCAATGTTTAAAATAATAAATCATAAAATAAAAGTTCTTAATAACTTCCATGTATAGAGGCACAAGCCGAATCCATATCAACTAGGTTGCCATCCTTTTTAATAGTCTATCTTTATTTATCTTTCTCATTTTTTTTGTCATTGGTCCCTATAACATATCAAACATATTTAGTACCAATAATCAAGTATCATATGCCAAAGGAAAGTAAATGATTTTTTTCTTGACTTTATACCTAAGGTAGAAAGTCTCTTTTGCTTTTTGTTCTTGACACATTTAAGGTCTTCTTTGCAATTTCTCTTCTAATGACAAGGTTTTCTATAATGGTGACATGTACCTTTATCAATTCCATCTTAGCCTTTACTTCACCAGATGGCTTCAAACTCTTTCAACCATTCTTTCTTAATTTCTTTTTCTTCTTCTTCTTTTTTTTTCTTTTTCTTCTTCTTGGCTTTCGTAGAAGTAGAAATAAAAGCAAAAGTAGGTAGCCTTCTCATTGGAGAAAGAGTTTTTTGCCATAGACAACATGGGTAGCAATCAGGAAGGGATATCCCTAAGTGATTCATGTTAAAATTTAACATAAATTATGAAAAACTTAGAGCCAAAGGGGAAAGAACTAAAACAATGGCTAATTCATTATCCATTAACTAACCCAACTATTCTGAACAAGTGATCCAGCCAATCATCTTTAGCATATTAGTTCTAATAGGCATACCTTTAGACATCTTTGTTTGGAATAATTCTTTTGGGATTTTGAACTTCTCAATACGCTTTACTTATTGAACAATTCTTTAAGGTTTAGGATGATGTCTGGAGCATCCATGCCTTTATGTTGCTTTTGGAGATCGAGTGTCATGCTAACCATCATAACACATGTGGCCTATATGAGATCATCTTTATGAACTCGATAAGTATCTGTCTCTTCTTGAAAAGCATTAGGTCTAAGCACATTGAGTATGGGCTTATCAAAGACATAAGCCTTGTACTTTTATGTATAAATGATTTTAACATTGCAGAGCCAACCAATGAAACTCAACCTAGTCAACTTGTTAGCATTTAATATGCTATATAGTGATATATTAGAAGTCATACTTCTTATTTATATCTTGTATGAATTTTAAAACATATTTAATATCAATAACATACATAATGTAATCATTTAGTTAGGTTTTAAAACTAAAATGATTATTCCTTATTATTTTTATGTAACTATAGCCCTCAACTATAATATGAGAATTTTAACATTTGAACCTTCTTAATGAGCTAGGACCTTTTTTTTATTCTAACATAACCTTAAACAATTCAACAAATTATGGAAGAAGTAATTGAATAGGTAACACGATATACTGATTACATCTCTCTGCAACTCCTAGATCAGTTAAGTGGTGACTTTTTACCTAAATACGTCTTATGCATTTAACCTAACCATCACCTCTAATATCATATGGTCAAGTGTAACACATCTGAACCAAGCAAGGCCCGTCGCTTAGGCAGAATAGACCTTGAGCAACTCAACAAATTACCTTCGACTGGAACTTAGGTATCTATTACGAATTATGGAAGGCATCTAATCATGCTTTGGCATGGACTCAATATTTTATAAGGGATTTCTTTTATCCAATATTATTAGTCTCATTAATTTGATTTTGATTGCATTAGCATTGGCATTTATTTCAAGTGCATACATGTCATATATATATATATATATCAACATAAAATAAATTTATCACATGCAATCTACTGTAATGATTATGGACTTGTATTTAAACTAGTTTTTTTGAGCCATTAGGAAACTAGGTCCTAAGGATAACTGTTGCATATCACATTAGTAATCTCTTTCGACTTTGTTAGCTATATTAACTTTGAATTAATCTTAGTTTTAATACAACTAAAACTTAAACTTAATTAGCTTGTGTTTAAATATTTTCAAGATTCATATTTTTTTCATGAAATATTTCATAAAATACTAGAATGTGTTTTAACTTTTGCAAGCATTCAAAAATATGTTTTTAATACATACATTTATATAAAACATTTTTTAGATAAGTTTTACATGTTTTAAATTCATGAAAAACCTTTTGAAATTGATTTTCATGTGAAAGTATTGATACACTATGTGTATATATCGATACAATACTTGACAGTAGCTAAATAACCTTAAAATACTGAAATCACTGTTCATGTATCGATACAGCACTATTCATGTATCGAGATAGAGCATCGTGTATCAATATAGCACTGTTCATGTATCGAGATAGAGCATCCTGTATCGATACAAAACTGTTCATGTATCGAGACAGAGTATCCTGTATCGATCCAGCACTGTTTAATGGTCATATTTTGTACTGTTAAACACAATGTATTGATACCCATTTAATTGTATCGATACAAAGGCACGGGTAACAACAGGAAACAACATTTTAAAGGCTCCAACGGCTACATTCCTTCACCAAATGTTCCCAATGGCTAGAATCATGATCAAGGCTATAAATAAGCCACTCCAACACCTTCAACAACAAGAAGAACCAAGAGATTGTGCTTAGAGTCATATCTTTTATTTTCTCCATCATTTTCAATACATAGTTCATCTTTGCATAGGATTAATTCTTCCTATTTTTGTATTCTTCATTTTGTATCCTTAGATACATAATTCCTTTGAGCTAAAATTCTTGTAAACACCTAACCTTTAAAGGTTTTATTTGTTGACACTCAAATCCTTGTAAAAAGGGGAGGTTACTACTTAGCCATTAAAAAGTAGAGAAGGATTCTATTTAGCCTTCAAAAGTAGTGAGAGAAGGTTCTATCTTAGCCATAAAAGATAAAGGGTAGAAGTTTCTATCTAAGCCTTGAAAGATAGGGATTGTAAAGGTTATACCTTGTCCTTAAAAGATAAACAATTCAAGTTAGTGAATTATGGAAATCCGAGGCAAGTGACGCCAAGGTAGAGGACATAGGCAATTGAGGCCAAACCTCTATAAATCATTGAGTTTGCTTTTTCTTTCCCTTTTGCTTTAATTGTTTATTTTATTCACTAGCTTGCACTCCAAAGTTTATTGTTTAGATTTCTCAATTTTATTTATCAAAGTTTTAAATTTACTAAAATTTTGAGAAATCAATTCATCCCTCTCTTGATTTCATTCACTGCTAAAGGGTTTAACAAACTTCATCCTGCCTCTCTCTCCACTGTATCTTAGAGTACATAAATTCTATAATTCTAATCTAATCCTAGATTTCTAACTATGTAACAATTACATTAGTTTGAAGAAACCTTGAGTTACATTTGAGAGGAGCAAAGTGAGAAGAGAATTTTACAATCCTGGATAATAAAGAGATAAGGTTTGCAAACCTTTCTAAAAAATAAATACCAAAAATAAATAAAATTAACTATCCACAACCTAGTCAAACTAAGCTCTAAGTCTGTAGCAATCCTTCATGCTTTAACGATTATAGCATAAAATAATGTATAGCTAATATCACATGGTAATCATATGTATATAATGCATGCATAAAAAATTTCTGAAATTCAACAAAGCATTTATAAGAATCAGCCATAATGATTAAACGCATTTAATCTTATTCCTAACTTCTAGGAAACTAATCTTAATTTGGACATTTATCTAACTTTTAGGTGATTTGTCTAAACAAGGACAGATACTCTTATTTGCATGCTTAAATTAGGCTTCAAAAATTAACATATTCTAAGAACTAAAACTAAAGTAACCTATTTTATCAAACAAACTAGGAAAAAAAAGTTTCCAAATCTATTCTTTTAAAACATGCTTATTTAAAGAATCTTAGTTGAATTAAAACTCTTAAGATATTCCTAACTTTTATGAACCATGTTTTATTAGTTAACTATTTATCTAATCCACTATAAGCTCCTTTATAATTTAAGGAATCTAATTCCTAATTTTTTTGGCAATCTTTTTGGCCATACTAATAGCCTAAACTACCATCTTTAAATGATGTTTAGAGGCTGTTTCAAGTACTGAAAAATCAGATTAGTTGCTGCCAAGAATTGATTCAAGGTTGCATCCAAGAAGGCAATAAATTTGCCTTTAATCACAAGTCATAAGGAAAACCTGAGAAATGGCATTACCTTGTCACAAGCCCTAGTCTTGATGCCTAATTTTCCACACCAATGAAGTATGTTTATATACAGATTTTAGATGCTGGAAATTCATTCAAGATGCTGCCAAAGTTTGAATGAAAAATAGCAAGCTCAATGCTAACAAGTTGCCATACAAATTGCAACCTTAATGGAACACCTTCCATGAATGCGACATCATCATGCCTTAAATTTCAGAAACCAAGATCCATTCAAAGAATAATATATTCTTTGAATAAATTGCTATCCTAAAGTGCAAAAAACTCATGGAACTTTACCTTAAAGATTTTAAGCTGCATTGGAAGCAAGAACATATCTAAGATTAGCCAACAACACCATATCATGATATCATCAAGAAAATTCAGGATTATGTTTCTTTGTTTAAATAAATTAAAACTAAGTTTTATAAATTTAGTATGATAAAATCATATCATAAAAATCAATTTTTACAACAAAGAAATCATCAATAATCTCCCTAATGAAATCACAAATTTCAAGGAACAACTTTTTAGGTTGAATCAATTGAACATGCAGTTGATCTGAATCCATAAAAACTAATTATTATTAATTATTAAAGCTTTTAATAATGATCAATAAACATTATAAGCATGTTGTCCATAATTAAGAAAATTTATAAAAAAAAAATTTGCAAGGTTTTATGGCCCAAAACTTCATATATTTATACAAGTGACATTCAATTGTAATTACCATGAAGTAGCCTATACTTACTATATGTAATCCACAACCTATAACCTCTGATACCACTTGAAGGGAGATTTTTCCTAGTAAAGTCTAGCCTCATGGATGTATTAGATTTTAAAAATCATCAAAACATAAACATAAATGTAACAAAAATAGAAAACATAGAAATACTTGAACTTTTTTGTGGATTTTTAGGGAGAGACTTACATGTAGTAATCTTTAAAATTTTGAATCAAGATTTATCATCCATATTATTAGAAGTACCTTAGCTTTAGATGTCAAAATCTAAACATCAAAACTCCAAGAAGCTAATATGTTGAACGAATTTTAAAGATCACAAAAACCATACATGTCCTCCCTATAATGGATATCCATATAGGTAGCCATTGAAACCTTTTTAAGGCCCTGTGATTTTCTAATGCTAGCTGGAAGGGTTGTTAACCCTTAACTAAAAGGTATCTTTAAATCTTGAATCAATTAGGAACCAAAAAGAGAGAATGAAGTTTGTGCCAAGCACAAGTACTTTTAAAAAGATAGTGTAAACTAGGGTTTATGTGTAGATGGGTATACTATTTGACAAAAATAAATTGTATCTAACAAAACATACTCTCTTAAGATGTTCAGTAGCCTCGTATATCAAGATTAGATTAAATCTCTCTTAAAAGTCTTTAGAACACCATATCCATATATATTAGCTTAATCTTCTCCTAGTTGGATTTAAAATGGAATAGTCTTGACCTAGTTAAAATTTATAAAACAAGTTAAACTTATTTTCCTTATTTTAAGTTAACTTAATGGTCAACCAACCTTTCCCCCATCTTGGCCAAAATATCCACCAAAATTAGGCCTAAGAAATTAGCCTAACAAGTTTGGACCATATTCTTTATAAATGGCATAATAAATGAGGTTTTTTGGGCCAAACTTGTATCTCCATTAATATAATCCAATTAATTCGATTCTTTACATATCTAAATAAATAATAATAATTAGTTATTTATTTAATAAATATAATTATTAAACAATTATAAATAAATAAATATAAAATGGAAATGTAATTTCTCTATTATATATCCCTGTAGATTTTATCATAATAAAATCTTTAATTTAGTTAAAACTATTTTTATCTTAATTTTAATATATTTACTATTAATTATCTAATAATTAATATTATAATAATATTAGAGGAGATAATAAATAAATTATGAGATAGAAAATTTGATTCTTAATCAAGTCCATAGCCTAGGCGAAATTTTATTTCAACTAGAACTAGTGTTTATCGAATTTTATAATTTATGCCTTAATTTATACATTATTTTAACAAGGCAATCTTACTATTACTATTTTAATTAAAAACAAAATCTAGATTTCATAAATCCAATTTTCTTTTTAAATAATTAAACTTACTCAATTAATTATTTCATTCCAATTACCTTTTATTTAATTAAGTCATACTTAATTAAATCCTGGATTTAATCCAACAAATCTACCTTATTGTGTGTAACCCATTAGGTTCCCAACATATTGGCAATGAACATAAATCATCTTATTAATCATGTTCATAGACTAAGAGCGAGATCTAGCAACCCATCATGACAACCCAAATGTTGAAGAGTCAATATGGTAGGATCCTTTCACTCAATATCCTATTGAAGAAATCTTACTAAAGAAACCTTTCAGTAACTAGCCTATTAGCGTAGTATGATCTTTTCACTAAATATCCTAGATTGACAATGAGCATGGTGTAGTGTCTACCAAAACTTTTATCCATATTTGTTCTTACAACTCATCGTTAATGTTCATGGATCTATGAAGAACTATTCATTATAATCCATTTCTGCTCTGGTCAAAGACTTTAATCAAATCATAATTAAGAACACTCAAGATATGTTTCCAATGTCACTTGGAATGGTGAATCCTCTTTGATCACTTATCCATCAACCATATGGTTCATTCTACACCAAAACTACCTTACCATAAGCATCCATCTATTGTGGACCTGTTCGTAATGAAATCAAAGCATAACACTCCCTATATGAGATAACATAGTATCATAAGTCTAAGGACTATTATACATGACTGGCACATGAGAACATATTCCATAGACATTTGAATGACTTATGGTAAATAGAGTTCTCATTTAGGCCATGTTCAGTGAACTTATTGCCACAAAACAAGCACCCATATGCTATCCCTAGTATCTCATATACTTTATCCTTTATGAGATCAAAGGGTTGCATGCATCCAATGCTTGGAGGCTTAGCATATACTAGTCTTCATGCATTGTCAATGCCCCTATTTGATAATACAATGGCTAAGAACATTTTAACAAACATGGCTTTATGCATAAAGATTTCATTATTGTAATTGTATAACATTGCATGATTATTGTGTTTCAATGGCTTCATTCAATTAATGTTTGTATGAGTTTCAATCGTGCCACTAACATGAAGGAAAACCTATGTTAATGAAGCTTACTAACATGTATGATGTTATTTAACTATTGTATCCCATGACCTAATTTGAATGGTTCAAGGGAATACAATAAAATGGTTTGCATTATTAACTATTATATATGTCATCAAATCCAATTGGCGCTAAGGCATATACTAACATATATGATAGGCTCAAAAAGAACCCAAAACCTTGGACAGAATTCGCACTAATATTGTTCTACAAAGTAAAAAAAATAATAAAAAATTATGCTATTTACACTTAGCAGACCTAAATTCCACCAAAAAAATAGTAAAAAATGATGCCTTAATAAAGGATATGGTTGGATCCTCAAACAAACAAAAATTGAAAAAGAATAAGTAGTTCAGTCCACCTCTAAGCACTTGACATTGATTGAATAGAATTGTAGCACAATCAAAAAAGAAATTTTGGCAATTGTCTTATGTATCATAAAATTTTAAAAGTGATTTACTTAATAAAAAATTCCATTTACGAAAGAGGATTTACAAAATAATGTTCAAAATATTATATAAAAATAGATTTTTACTAGGTGCCAAGCAATTTTAAATACATTTGAGTTTGATATCAAGCATATCAAAGAAGATTCTAATTCTTTGCCCAATTTTTTCACTAGATAATTTCTCTAAAATGCCACTAAAAAAGAAAAAAAGGAAAAGGCAAGGAGGACTCTTCCTACCAAAAACCAACTAAATTATACTACGATATCTACACCCAATAAGATCAAAAGGAATCCAATTCCTCTTTAAAAAAAATTAAATCTTAAAATATTCCAAGATGGGCAAGACCTAAATGAGCTAAGCTTTTTAATCAAAAAGTGGATTCAATCACTTTCCCAATCCCCAAAACTTGCACTGGCTTTTGTCCACTCAAAGAAGACATACGTCTCAAACAAATTCCCATCTAATCGGTAAGGGTTTTAGAAAACTTAGAAATTATCTTGAACAAGCCAAAACCTTTATAAAATATTTTACTAGTAGAAGATAAATATCCCCAAATTTAGTCATTAAAAATGTTTTCAAAGGATAGCATTTCAAGCTATAAGATGCTTAAACATCTCAACAATATTATGTGAACACATTAGTATAATGTGCTCTTTAAGCATTACTTAGACCTTAAAGACTCAAACGTTATAGTGCATTCAACTACTCAAATTCTTAAGTTCTTGGAACAATCAATTGAGAAGAAACCTGACCACAATGAAAAGATTCCTAGCCAAATTCACCATAAAAATTAAACATTGCCCATACTTTATTTACTAGGACTTCCAAAGCTTGGTTCAATGCCTTCGTTTTCAATAATAAACACATTAGACATTCATGGCTCACATATTTTAAATTTAGAGCCCAGTATGATTTCTCACTTTGGTTGCAACATTGGTGGAATTGGTATGGACCACTCAGGGAAATATTTCTAGAAAAACTTGAGTCTTTTATATGATCAATTTATTTTTAATTTCTAAAACTTTGTCTTTTATATGATCAATTAATTTTCAAATTCTAACTAGAAAAAGATTAGTAACAATTGCACTTGTAAGTCTATTTCTGCTCAAAAGTGTGTATTTTTTAGATAACATCATGGGAATATGCATTCAAAATAGACAGCCATATGATAGTACCTATGGTTATCCATAAATTCAAAACTAAATTGTAAGATAAATTTAATGAAGAAAGTCAACTAATATCTCATTGAACAATTCAACAGAAAGCCAATGCTTTTTAAATCTACATCATTAGACTAAGAGACAACTAGGTTTATACAAGCCAAAACAAATGCTAGTGCACTCCTAGCATAAGCCAGCAGTGGAAACAAATATAAAAAATTGATGACAAAAATGCTCAACTCCATTAGATTTAGAATCAGATGAAAAATTTTTAACATCTTCCAACAATACAATCAACCTTCTAGATGATGAAATCATTACGAACAAACTAAAAAAATGATGAAACTCACTAGCAAAAGAAGACAAAAAAAAAAGTTAAAATTGAAGAAGATAAAAGAAGAAAAAACTAAAATTACTCTTTATTAAAATAAATAATCTAATTTGGTTTTGAATTCAAAATGTAATCAGAGAATATATTCTATCAAGATTTTAATTGTAAATTTTAAAGGTTGTAATAATGTTAGTTAAGGAATATATTCCTTACTATGTCTCACATTCTATTAGAGTCTATATAAATGGTTTCTCAAATGAATGAAAAAGTAAGTCTTTCATCATGTTGGAAGAACTTCTCTAGAAAACCTCGCTTTGTATATCCTTTTTTAAGTTTGAAATTTTGCAAATTATTTTTTGTGCAGACTATTTCTTTTGCATTTAAAGATCTTTGCTGATATATATATATATATGTTAAATCAGACTAAAAATAAAGTCGATAAAATAGGCCAAAATTTAATAACCCACTCAAGTTGTTACGATACAATTGATTTTAAAGGTCAAATGCTTAAGCTCTAAAAATTTGAACTAAAAAAAAATCCAAACTTAAGAAAATGCAAACTCAAAAAATCTGAACCTGTAAAAATTTGAAACCAAAAATTTTTGAAGCTCATAAAAGCCCAAATCTATAATGATCCAAAACTCAGGGTCCATCTAATCCAATACCCAGACAAAAATAAATTTATAACCCAAAAAAACCTTAACTGTAATTAATGGTTTGATGTTTTAATAAAATATTTAATTTATGAAAATGTTGATATAATTATTACAAAAATTATAAAATTATATCAATAATGTATTATCAACAAAAATAATTAATAGTGAACCTTTTAATTGAATTATGAACATATAAATATACAATTAGATATAATATATCTATCTATTACTATAGTAAAATTGGCTTAAACTATTAAATGTCATGAATAATATCTTAAATGGTTTAACTTTCATCTTATGGTTTTAGCATTGTCATAGTTATGTTATTTTAATATTGTAATAATTGTAAGTTAAATAAATGCTAAATTAATTAATCAATGTGTCTTCTTTGAATGTAGAGCTGAAAGCATGATTAATATATATTACAATATTATCAAATATGTGCATCTCCTCCCTTTTATAAATATATTCATTTCCTTTCTTTATACATGAATTATATTAATTTATTAAATGTATATGTCTCCTTTTTCTCATTGATGAATCATGACTACCTCTATAATAAAAGTGTTCTCTTTGAATGCTATATATAATCAATATTTCAAAACTTTCTTTGCCAACGTAGACTTCAGAACAACCATGTGAAAAGTCAGATTTGTGATGGATAAAATGTTTCCAACAAAGGAAAGGCAGCAAGTGATGAGCAATATGTCTTCCATGAAATATCTCCCAGTGACAATGGTTAAAAAATCAAAGCACATGTGTCTAGAATTTGGGATACTTTGAATATCTGAAGAAATCTATATTTATAGTAAAATTGACTTAAACTATTAAATGTCATAAAGAATATCTTAAATAGTTCAAATTCCTTCCTATGATTTTAGCATTGTCATAATTATGATTTTTAATATTGTGATATGAGTTAAATAAATGCTAAATTAATTAATCAATACGACCTCTTTGAATCTATAGCTAAAGTATGATTAATAAATTAGCATACAATTAAATAAATACATCTTATCTATTTCATAAATAAATCAAACTAATTTACTAAATATATCCATTTCCTCTTTCTATACATAAATCAAATTGATTTATTAAATGTATACACCTTGTCTCTCTCATTTATGAATCATGAATACCTTTACAATGAAAGTGTTCCTTTTGAACACTATATATAATCAGTATTTCAAAACTTTCCTTGCCAACATAGACTCTAGAATAGCTATTTCAAAATTTTGGTTTGTGATAGATAAAATATTTTCCAACAAAAGAATGGCAACAAGTGATAACCAATATTTCTTCTTTCATGAAATACCTTCCAGTAATGATAATTAGAATCAAAATGCATATGTTAAGAATGTGGGCTACTTTGAATATTCGAAGAAAGAAACAACTAATCAATGTAGACACCTAATAAATACAAACATGGCTTTCATAAATGACAATATAGATACCAAATTTTGTCAAGACTCTCTTTAGGCATTCCTTTAGCCCCAAAATCCTACTTAAAGAGGTTTAAAACCTCTTAAAATCCCATAAAGAGCATAGTGATTAAGAGTGGAGGAAATCAGATGAATTTGACCTTGGTCAAACTCAGGTCAAATTGGGTCAAATTAACCAAGAAAAAGTTATAGTTATGAAATGAGGGTAAAATAGGATGAAATTAACCTAATCAAACCCAGTTTAAATCATAGTCAAAATTGTCAAATGTGATTAGTTAAGTCTAAATTGCACGATAAAGTTAAAATTAGGACAAATTGATCAAAATCAAGCAAAAATAGTAAAAATTGAGAAATTCATTTTTCAAAATGATGAAAAAAGATAACTTTTGATTAATATTGGTTGGAAAATTTAATTAAATCCAAAACATGCAATATAGGAAAATTTTCGTTGTGGTATGGAATTCTTAGTGATACATTCTATGAATAAAATTTTTATAAATTCTTATATTAAACTTTTAAAGATAAAGTTTTAATTGAATTTTCATGTATAGATTTTTTAAATACTTACATATAGAATTTTATTGAATTTTTTATGCATGGAACTGTTACCATAGAGATTTCAATATAACCCTTTAAATATAGAATGTTGACCATTTTTTATATTTTCTTTTTAAACCTTCTATACATAAAATTTCCAAATTAATTTCTTTCTTTTTGTTCACACAGGATTTTTTTTAAATAAACACTTTATCGATAAAATTTTATTAAACTTTAGAATTTCTAATTTAACCTTCATAATTCTTTAATTAAATTTTCCACCCATATAATTTTCAATTAAATTCTCATATATAGAAATTTTCAATTAAAATTTTCACATATGAATTTTATTAAATTAAAATTTTTACATGCAAATATAAAATTTTGAACCTTGTAAAAATGACATGTAAAATTTTTAACTAGGATAGTTACTTATAGGATTTACAAATGGATTTTTCCAACCAATTAAATTTGAAGTTGAATATTCAAGCATGTTGCGAACGATTGGATTAATTTTTGACTTTTCAAATATGTTGGCAACTATTAGTTCAAATTTTGATTTTCTATATTATAAGATTTTTGTAAACACAAAGGCATTTTTTTATTAACTAAAATTCAAATTTTGATTTTCAACCATACTTTCAAACAATCAAATTTTAGTTGAATTTTTAGATCCAATTTTAACCATTAGGTCAAATTTTGAATATTCAAACACATTTTTCACTTTTAGATTTCATTAGGATTTTCCAAAGCTTGCATGCCTAAAATAATATTTTATATAAATAGGCCACTTGACAACCAAGGTGAGATTTGTAATATTCAAATTACATAGGATAAGACATGCATTTAATGTTAGAAGCTTAATTAAGGAAAAGTTTAAGAAAAATTTAAAAAGGGAAAAAAATAAAACCATACATTTTTATGTAAGGGAGTCTCTTCCTCCCTTAAATCAAAAGGAAACTCTTTCAAATTTGTTTCGAAGGTTAACTTTTACCAAATTTTTCTTCTTCATCTTTTTCATTTCTTTCTTTTCATTCAAGTTCTTGTAATTTATTTTTTGGAATGCGGGATGATCCTAAGTTTTAAACTTAGGTTTAGCCTTTTTCATAGACAAGCAAAGAGCAAAAATTCCTTCCTTTTAATTTCTTCTTAGTTTATTGAATTTATAAGTAATTTAAAGGCTTGATGATCCTACGTAATAAACTTAGATGATTAGCTTGAGCTTGAAGGTTTTCTCACCATTTTGGTAGCCACAAGAGATAAAAAATCCATTATCTTAATATCTTGCTAGCTTATTGAATTTGTAGCAACATTGTGGCTTAAAGATCCTAAGTTTAAAGCTTAGGTGATAGCTTTAGCTAAAGGCTTTTTTCAACCTTTTTAAATGGCTAAGCAAGAGCAAAAAGATAAATGAAAAATGTTGCCATTAATGTTGATTAAATTAACTTTATTTACTTTTAATGCAATTTAAATTTATAAAATTTACTTTTATTACAATTCATATTTATGCACTTTACTTTTATTGCAATTTAAATTTATGCATTTTATTTTTATTGCAATAAAAATTTATGCACTTTGTCTTTATTATTACAACTTTAATTTATGCAATGTATTTTCTTTTGCATTTTTTATCTCATGTTGTTATATTTATTCTATATATATATATATGTATGTATATATGTATACATATACTACTACTAATTTAAGCTTACCTGTATTATTAAGTTATTATTTCATGTTCATACCATAAATTACAAAAAATATTATTTTCATTAAGGTTTTCAAGTGGGTTTGGGTTTTCGGGTTTAATTTTATCTTTAACACCTTCCCATAAAATTTGTATTAAAAATTTTCAAACACTTTTCTACCCTTGGTCAAAACCTAAGGGCATTTTGATAATTTTCCTAGGTCAAGCCTACATTCTAAGGGCATTTTAGTCATTGGACGAACGTAGTAGGGTACTTTGTATTTGTCCAAAGTCAAACATTCATTACTAAGGGCATTTAGGTCGATGACTGACACCTAAAAGGTATTTTGGTAATTATCCATCTCAAGCATACATTCCTAAGGCATTTTAGGCACTGACGAAATCTAAAAGGGCATTTTTATCATTTTCCAAGTCAAATAGACATTCTAAAGCTGTCTTTTAAGTTAAAATCAAGTCGTTAAAGTCATGCTAGAATTTTCATATTGAAACATGTCCATAAAGGTCATTTTAGTAATTTTTACATGAAAACAAAGTCATTAGGGTCATTTTAGCAATTTCATATCAAAATATGTTCATTAAGGTCATTTTAGTAATTTTCACATTAAAACTAAGTCCTTAAGGTCATGTTAGCATTTTAATTTTCAAAACATGTCTATTAACACCATTTTAGTAATTTACCTTTAAAATCAAGTCTTTAGTATTAAGTTAACATTTCATGTGGATATTGAAACCTTAATGACATTTATAGGCACTTTCCACCAAATTTGAGTTTTTAGGTTTAGTTTTGCACTTTCATGTTAAAAGTGGACCTCAGAAATCCTTTCTTTATTTTTAAGTTTATTTTAAATCTCTTTTAGGGTATTTCAACTGGGCAAAGACCAAGAAAAAGCTAAACTGCAATAACATAGAATAGGATACCATCCCCCATAAACATCAGTAGAAATCAATCCCCTTAAATCTAAAGAATGTGATTGAAGGATACATAATCCCAGTCTATGGTAAAGGCTAGAGTTTACCAGCCAGTTTGCAACTCTATTCCCTTCTCTAAGAGTATGGACAGCAACCACTTCCCAGCTTTTATCAAGCAAATATTAGATATAAGCCATTAAGTGAGGGTCCTCAACATTATTCTTATAACTACAATTTATGGTTTGCATTGCTTCAATTAAATCACATTTAATAATTAGTTTTTCAAACCTAGCTTCCCAAGCTAGTTCTAAACCTTTTAAAATACCCCATAGCTCAGCTGCATATGCATTATAGCTTCCAATATTATAGGTAAACCCGTATTTCCAAAAACCATTGTTATCTCTAAATTGGCCACCCTAACCTACAGCAAGTGCATCATTTTGGCCAATCCATTTGTGTTTAATTTGACCATCCATCCTTCAGTGGTTTCTAACTAACATTTCCATTACCTTGGACATCGGACAAGTGATACTTCAATCAAATTCTCTTATAGCAACAACATTCTGAATGTGATCCATGACCACCTTGATCTTGCCAACAGTTGGCATAAAATTATTTTCAAAAGTCTCATTATTATACCATTTGCAAAAAAGCCAATAAGAAATCAAGAATATATCTATCCAAGGAGCCATATGACAATCCCATAGATTTATGCTAAGATTTAAAATAACCACTCATGCAGATTACCATCAAAGAAAAGGAAATGGAAATTATTGTTAAGCAAGGTGGACCATACACTAGATACTTTGGGGCAATCCTTTCATATATGTAAAGTTGTTTCTAGATGACCACAATTGAACGAACAATATGGAGAGGTACCATTTTAATTGCTTCTTCTATTGTCTATCAGCAAAGCATGTTTCCATGAAAAATAATCAAAGTAATATTCCCAAGTAAAATGGTCCTTAAAATTTTTTATAGTTTATTAAAGGGTTTTATTGATTATTATTAATAATGGAATATCATTTTTAAAATATATATGAACAAAAATTATTAGCGTGACAAAAGTAAAACCCTTATGTTTCACTGAGTTTATTGGTGGGGTGCAAGGATGTTTTCATATTGTTTTAAACCATAAAACTCGGTTTATTCTAAAGGAAATTAATTTAATTATTAATAAATAATCTATGAAGCTGGGAATTATGATTAAATACTAAATTAAAACAATTTTAACTAGATATGGGATAATATGTGATTAGAAGGTAACAATTTATAGGTGTTGTGGGGATGCTCATCCTTCCTTCACGTAACCAACTCCCAAGCGCTAAATTTATTTCCTTAGATTTTAAGTGGACCTTAAGATTTTTTTGAGGGTTTTGTAATCCTTAAAATATAAGTCTCAATAAGTGACTAGTTTCATCTAACCTAAATATATTGGTGGCAACTCCCAATTCATCAACTATTTTATAATGGCTTTTAGGGAAAAGTAGGCGAGCAATTTGCACTAACAAGTGAGTCCCATTCCAACATGAAAAGAAATACTCGTTAAAATCTAACATGTTAAATTTTTCTTTGACATGTTACGGTTGACAAGGTTAGAAATCATGTTAATTATAATTCTAATATAACTTATTTTTTAGAATAACGACATTTATGCTTCTATTGGGAAAGACATTTTGTTAGCTACATTAGCATCAAATTCATCTTGGTTTTGGTATAACTAAAACTTAAGCTTAATTAGTTTGTATTTAAATATTTTTAATTTAGTATTTTTTCATGAATTATTTTGAAAACACTTTGAAAAATGCTAAAATGGTTTTTGCCCTTTAACTTACTTAAAAATATGTTCTAAAAGTATCTTAGTATAAAATAGTTTTGGGATAAGTTTTATAATGTTTTTAGTAATAAAAAACCTTTAAAGTTGATTTTCATGTGAATGTATTGATACAATACTTGGCAATAGCTAAACTTTAACAAAACCCTTGAATGTTTTGATACAAGCTTGGAATGTATCAATACATATTAAATTGTATCGACGCACATAAAATTGTATCAATACATGGCTTTTTCAATGGTCAGATTTTTTTACTAATACAGGCAATGTATCAATACACACGCAAATGTCTCAATATATTCTGGTGAGAATGAATGGGAATCGCTCAAATAAAATCTCCAATAGCTATATTCCTTCATGAAACATTCCTAATGGCCATATTCATTTCAAGGTTATAAATTATCCTCTTTAACAAGATGATGAACAAAGAGATTAAGCTTAAAGTTATATTTTTCATCTCTTTCATATTTTAAGTAATTCTTTGTGTAAATTATTGCATTCTTTGTATTTTACCCTTAGAGTTATTATCCTTTGTGTTTAAACTCTTGTAAACACCTGGCCTTTAGAGATTTCATTATTTACATCAAAATCTTTGTAAAAAAAGGGTTCCTAGTTAGTCATTGAAATATAGAGAAGGGTTTTATCTTAGCCACCAAAGATAGGAAGTGTAAAGGTTATACCTTATCCTTGAAAGGTAGACAATTCAAGTTATTGAATTGGGGACAATCGAGGTAAGTGAGGCTAAGCTAGAGGACATAGGCAATTAAGGTCAAACCTCTTTAAATACTTAAGTTTGCTTCTTTATCCCGAACTCTTTAAATGCTTTTATTTATTCACTAACATTATTCCCCAAAGCATAAAGCTTAGACTCTCAATTTATTTATCAAAGTTTTAATTTGCCAAAGTTTTTAAGAAATCAATTTACACTTTCTTGATTTTATTCACCACTAAAAGATCTAATAATTGGTATCAGAGCTTTATCTCATTTTTAAAGGCTTAACATCCTTGAGCAAATATATAGAAATGACCAAACAAAATGGCAAATGGTGACATGATGGCAATAGGGTTTGAAGAACATTCAATTGTAAGGCCTCCTCTTTTCAATAGAAAAGATTATGCATATTAAAAGACAAGGATAAGGCATATATCTAAGCCAATGATTATCAAGTATGGAAGGTAATCATGACATGTCAACTTATTTGATAAAGATGATGGGAGATAACAAAGCTTTTAAGAAAAAAGTGAATGGAATGAAAGAGACACCAAGATGGCTCAACTAAATGCCAAGAAGTTACACACTCTTTTTTGTGCATTAGGGCCAAATAAGTACAATCGAGTGTCCCTATGTGATAGCGCTAAAGATATATGGGACAAGTTGGCTATTACACATGAAGAGACCAATCAAGTTAAGAAGTCCAAGATAAGCATGCTTACTCTTGACTATGAAATATTCAAGATGAAACTGAAGGAAAGCATCAATAAGATGTCTAATAAATTTATGAACATTGTCAATGCCTTAAATAGTCTTGGGAAGGTGTATCCCAATAAAGAAATGGTTAAGAAAATATTGAATAGCTTCCGTAAGTCATGGAAAGCTAAGGTGACTATGATTAAAGAGTTAAAGGACTTCAACTTCCTTACCTTAGATAAACTTATTAGGTCATTCCTCAAGTATGACATGAAAATGAATCATGGAAAAAAGCAACAAAAGAAAGTTTAAGTTTCGTTGAAGGCTTCCATGAGTGAAGAAAAGGAGGATGATAAAGATATGGAGATGATTATATTTGCCAAAAGATTTAAGAATTTCATGAAGATGGATGATGGCAAATCATCTCAATCTAAAATGGTTAACAAGGTACTGTGCTACAATTACAACAAATCAGGCTATGTCAAATTCGATTGCCCATTGTTGAAAAAAAAAAAAGAAAAACAAGGCATTTGTAGTAACTTGAAGTAATAGTTGACTTTTTTAATGATTATGACTCCAAAGAAGACTAAATTGGCAACTTTTGCATATGATTAGCTCTAGGTAATCTCAAACTCTCCAAATTTAAATTTTTTTAAATTTAATGAGCTACAAGATGCATTTGATAATCTTACGGTTGAGTATGAGGGAATGAATTCTAAATACAAGAAAATGATTTCAAAATTAAAAGTTGAAAATGATTTACTATTGAAATCAAATTTTAGAGAATGAAAACAAAGATTTGAAAAATGATTTAATGACTCTAAGTTAAGAATTGATATTTTAGAGATGATTTCAAAAACAAACTTGAAAGCTTGGAACAAGAAAAGAAAATTATTTTAGACAAAATCTTCTTAAGTTATTATGACCAAATGCTTACATTGCAATTTTCATGATCATAGTCTACATACTTGTCCTATTGAGAAAATAAAATTTAAAGTTAGGCAAGTATGGGTACCAAAAGGTATGAAGGGCTTAGTAACTAATCTTCAAGGACCCAAAGCAATTTGGATACCAAAATCCAAGTAAAAGTCTCTTGTAGGAGTATGTCGGAGCAATAAACAATATAGCAACAAATTTGGATGCTCTAGACAAACAAGAAAGTGTGATAGGCAACCTCTAAGCCTTAAACTTGTTTTATCTTGTGTTGATTGCCTTTTCATAAATTTTTAAATGTTTTAATGAAAAATATTTTTTAATATTGTTTTAATGCAAAATGATTCGAGTGAAAATTCATTTTTGCATCTGGAGTGATTATAAGCTTATTCATATATGCATTTAATGATTTGGTGCTAAATAATGAAATACTAGATTAATTTGTGAAATAATGTTATAAAGCATTAACTCAAGCATGATTCATGCACTAAACCTTGATTTTGATAAATCTCATGTTTTGAGTTGTTGAAAAGCTCTAATGCATGACTGAAGAAAATGCATATACTTGGAGAGCATTTAGAAGTTACTTACATGGATTTATGCCATAAAACATGTTCTTAGCAAGCTCTTAAGACTCTTTGATGATTTAACTTTATAAGGCTTAAGATGGGTGATCATGTTGTTTGCTTTTATTTTATGGTTTTAACAAGTTTGGTATACATTGAAAATGTTTTTTAAAATTATGCATATGTGGTTTGAAGGAAAATCTCTTATTTTAAGACCTTTAGCTGTATTTTACTTTACTTATGTGACTAATTATGCAAATTCATTTAAACTTCATTTTAAAAGTTGTTTTGATTCAAACTTTTAATTAATTGTATAAGTTTTTAAATGTCTTAAATCAAAGGTTTGCGTTAGAATATCAAATCATGGGTTTTGGAATGCCAAACTGCATATTTTTCTAAAAGTTTCAACAAACTTAAAGCATGTATCGATACCTTAACCATTCTATCGATATAAAACAAAAACCCGAAAAAGCTTATATTGTATAATACAACACTATTTGTATCGGTATATACCCATCAAGTATTGACATACCAAATTGAGAAAATCACCTTTTTGGCATTAGCCTTATACCCCTTGATATCCACTTATGTCACTGGAAGTACATCCAACGCTTTGCTTGGTACGAAGGCTGAAAGGTGATGGGAAAAAAGTTGTTAATCCGATGGTTAAAGATTCATAATTACTTGCATCGCTATTTAATTATTAGATTAACAAAATTTTCATTTTTATTTGATCAACTAGATTTGTGAATTTTAAACAAAATACAAAAACACAGTAAGAACATAACAAATTATTTAAATGCAACATGCTTAATCAGAATTACTTTGATTAACACAATACAAAATCATGACCATATTTGTATTTAAAATTGATATATTTAATGATTAATTGTGAAAAATTGAACCCTTTTTTCTTTCTTAATGGG
>JBBYHM010060400.1:5296-16112 GCA_038381775.1 Adansonia rubrostipa
TATTTTTATTTTTATTTTTATTTTTATTATTAAAAAAACAGATTGATAAATTTGTCCTCATAAAGATATTGCACTATATAACGTACCTCAAATTAAAATATGAGGATCTTCCTACTCATTAAAAAAAAATTATTATGTGCCCTAAAAAATTTTATAATTAGAGTACAATGATATTTTAATATTATTAACCTAAAAAAATCAATAATTTGAAAAGTCAATTTATAATGATATAATTAAACTTGTTTATAGATTAGCTTGAAACTTAGTCATGATTTAAAAATTTTATTTTATTATTTAAAAATATTAAAAATATTTTTATCAATGTTTTTATATTATTATAATTAAATTTAAATAAAAATATTTTTATTAATTAAATAATAATCAAATTGAGTAAATAGAGTTGAAAATTTATTTGGTTTTGTTTCAGTATTATGCAGCGGGCCGAATGAATTTGTTTTCAGTAAATTGTACTTGAGAAGTTATTGCGCTACCAAAATGGGAAGGGGGGGGGGGGGAACGTTGTTGTGCTGCCAAGTTGGCAACTTGCCGTTTAGAGGCTGATTGCAAATTTATTTATATTAATTAGTATTCTGCAGTCTGTACTCTTTGTTGAATAAATTAATGCTCATAAATACTGGGTCCACGCTTTGCAGCTTTTTTTTCATGGAATAATAATAATTTTTTATTATTGTTAAATATACCAAACCCTTTATTATTACATTTAGCATTTAGATGATGATGATAATAATAATAATAATAATAATAATTTATTTGTTAAATGTGACAAACTTTTTTTTTATTATTCAAATTTTATCTTAGTATTCAACTTTGTAATAATTGAGGTGGTTGTGTTTCAATATTTTTAGTACACTTTAGGATTGCTAGTGTGCTCTTTACTGTTTTTGACTAGACACTCTAACGATAGATATGCTAATTCTAATTCAATCTCAAAAGTTTTGATTAATTTATCTGAATTTTAATTTGATTTAAAAAGTCAATAATTTAAAACCTACCAACCTGAAGTTAAAAATAATTTAGATTAAAAATGATTCAAATGCAAAATATTATGAACTTGAAATAACTTTGTTATACCCTTTGGCTGATTAGCAACATGGGCGTAACTCGAATCCTCCTTCATCTAAAAAGGTGATTAAGTGCTAACCGTCAAACACAAAAAAATATCGACGTGACTAACTGATAGTAGCATGACCCTAGATCAAGTGCCTCCTTCTGAATGGCTGTGGACATCTCATTAGCAGGTTAGGCTATAAGACGTGATAGTCCGACAGTTAGCTCAGTGCTAACCGTATTCCAATTACATCATTTGACAATGTGTCCCCCAACAATACCTATAAAAGGGTTAGACGAACCCCAAGTAAATAAACTTCTTCCTTTTCACTTCTACTACTATTTGCTTCTCATTCTTTAACACTAAAACTAATTTGACCATCGGATAGCAGCCTAGCTCCGACACCCCCTGACCTTTCTCAGTATTGCAAGCTTGTACCTCTCGCTCTCCTTTCCGTTCTTCTCAAGGAAACAAATTACCTCTCCTACTATTAGTTTCTTATTCTTCAACTCTAAAATGAACTTAACTATTGGAGAGTGCCCTAGAGCTGCGGCTCCATCACCTCTTTTATCTATCTCGATGCTATAGGCTTGTACCTCTAGCTCCCCTTTCTGTTTCTCTCAAGGAAGACCTCAACAAACTCGAACCCGAAATAATTCAACCCAAAATAACTGAAAAATTAACTCAAAATGACTTAAACCCAAAATGACCAAACTCGATAAACTCAAATATTAAACGTAATTGAATTAAACTTGATTAACCTAAGCGTTAAACCCGATTGACTCGAAACCAAAATGACCTGAATTTAGAATGACTCAAACTTGATTAACCCTAGTATTAAACCTGATTAATCCAAACTGAAATGACTTAAAACTAAATTGACTCATATCCTAAAAATGAGCTAAAAATTTAAAATCCTGAAATGACCTAACTCGAATTAGCTAGATCCAATACCAACCTGACCTACACAATTGATAGGTCTACTCTCTCGTATTTTGATGTTTTGAATAATATATATTTCTTTAAGAAGAAAAAAGATTATCCTAAAAAAATAAGTAAACTGAAATTTTATTGAAAACAAAGCACATTTACTTTGAAATGGATTTGAAAATTCATGAACATACGTTGTGACTCGTTTAACGTCTAAAATAAAATGAAGTGAAAAAACTTTATTGAAAACAAAATATTTTTAGTGACGAAAATATTTTCGACAGAATTTGTGCCTTTTCCAAAGGTGTGTAGTTGGAAAGCGCAAAATTTTAGCAATGGGTTTTTGGAGTTTTAGCAACGGAGTTTTAGTATTTCCTATGGAATTATTGCTACGGAATTTTCACTGCTAAAAGTTTGGAAGGAAGCATGGTCATTGCAGTCAGTTCTTTGAAATGGATTTTCCATCTATAAAAACACAAAATTTTTTGTCACATAAATATTAAATATTACATAATTTTATTAATGAAAAAGTATTTTCTAATGGAATATCCGTCATAAAAAGCTGGAGCCTTTTTGGACGGAATTCCGCTGGAAATAATGTCATAGTTGGAATTTCGTTAAAAAAAAATTGTTTAGGTTAATTAAAACATTTTTGACAGAATATTTCATCGAAAATGGGAATTTCTTGGAGAAAATTTTTTATTTTCAAAATTTTTTTAACAAAAATTTCCGTCGCTAATGAAGGAAAATTAGTTGTTAAGGTTTTCAGCATTAAAGCAGGCCCGAGAACTTTTTTTTTTTTTTTTTTTTTTTTTGCCTTTTCTCTACCATTGCACGCTCAGGCCCGGCTAGAGGCATCCATCGTTGTCTTTCCATTTGCACCTACTCCGACCATCGTAGTTACCTCTCCACTGCCATCCATCACCAAAATAGATCTCTCTCGTCTTTCTTTCGTTTTTGTGGTAACATGCTAATGCGAATTTGGCACATCAAAGTGAGGAATTATTTGGTTCATTATTAGGACTGAGTCGTTCAAAATGAATGCTCGCTTGACCTTTTAGTAGGGTTATTACGAAATAACCAGTACATTAAGAGTTGCCACCAATGTTTTGGGGATAAGTGTGATTGGTCACCTATTAAGTTTTTTTTAAAGGTTTTTGAAACCTCGATGTCGAATTTTAAAGTCCGCTTATAAACTAGAGAAAAATAGTTTCATGAGTCAGTGATGTATTTTTTTTTTTTGTATTTTTTATATAACTTTGTACAATTTTATTTATTTTTAATATATTTGTGACTTATTTAATTGTATTTTTTATCTATTTACATTTTATATCTTAATTAAGATAAATGCAATTTATATTTATTTTGAAATTAATTATTTAACTTAAAAACATTTAAATATCAAATAAAATAATATAATAAATTTAATAAAAATTAAAAAATATTTTTTATGACAGAAAATTCTATTGCTGAAAACAATTTTTGACTGGCTTTTATAACAAAAATTCACTCAGAATAATTCATAGAGACGGAATTTTATATCGGAAATAAATGTTCGCAACAAAAATTTTCTTTAGCTGAAAATTATTTCCAACAAATATTTTCAGTCGTTAAAAAATATCAGTGAAAGAAATATTCCATTGCAAACATTTATTTCTGACTGAATTTTCATCACAATTGTTTCGTCAGAAATAATAATTTCGATGGAAAATATATTGCCTGACTTTATTTGCAACAACGAATTTTTTCAAACAGAATTCCCATTGAAAAATATCTTTTCTGACAGATTTCTGATTAAATTCCATCAAAAATAGGTCTCTTGGTTGTAGTGTAACGATGAAAGCATTGCCAAGCACATATGAAGATCCATTTCTTTTCTAGATACAGCTCACCGAATGATAGGATTTATTTTTCATGTAAATATTGTTGAAAAGTTCAATCTTAAAGTTATATTTGGATAGATTCTTTTATTAATATAATTTTGAAATTTCATTTTATGTAGCCACAAGAGTAGTAGCAGAACATGAGTTTTCTGGAAGTATTCAACTAAGTCCATAAACATGCTGGGGGTATCAGTGATCATGTAGACTACAAGTCTAAAGCTATTAGTGTAAGTCTTTGACTATATCAATATTGTCCATCATATTTTGCAATTTCTAAAACTAAATTATTTATGTATATATTGATTCCGGTGTCTCCTATTAACTATATATTTCCAATATTTGTAATTGTAGGCAAAATGTGTTGCTTCTTTGTAGCAAAAGTATTGTGACGTCGCTAATTCTCATGCTATTGTGCACTTGAGGCTACTTGGACGCATATTTATGACTTTTGAATAAGATAGAAAACTCAGCATTTTTCCCCTCTTCACCAGTCATCACTACAATTCAGATGTGGCCAGTTACACTTCATGTGGTCTTTTGATTTGACAACAGCCATCGGCAGCTTAGCCCCAAGAAGTGCAAGAATTGAAGTTCGATGTTTCGAACCTCAAACACGACAACAACGAAATGAATAATGTCTTTTTTAACTTTCAGAGGATGTTCAAACCTTTTATGGACACACAGCAAATAGTTGGAACTTTTGTTGAGGGAAACAGTGGTGCCAAAGGCAGTGGTGACGAGTGATTCAGTCATGATCCTCAACTTTTATGCTGTTATTCTACTTTTATAATCTATTATTTGAATATTATCATCACATTTGAGATAAAAATTTATTTAACTATAATATTTTACATTTATAATAATTATTATTTCATTTAATTTAATTGTAAAATAATTACAAATGTTAATATATTTGATTGTTATAAGTATAATTATACAAATAGAATTAATTATAAAAAAAACCAATGAAAATATTCGTTTATAACAACAATTAGCGACAAAATGACTAATAAGCCATTTCGTCGAGCAATAGTAGTACTGACGAAAATTTTTATCGGTGATAATTTAATTGCGATGGAATAATTTATAGTAAATACTATTTGTAACGGAATATTCTGCCACCGCATTTTTCTATTTAAAATTTTTATTTTCGACCAAAAATATCATCAGCTTGAGATTTTCAATGGAATTTGGACTTTTTTGGATGAAAAATTCCCCCCAAAAAAAAAACCAATTTCTTGTAGTGATTGGGGCAAATAATCTTGTGATCCGTTGATAGAATTATGAATTTTTAGTGTCAATTGAGTTTAATCCTTGACGCCTTAAAATAAAAAAAAAAATTGGTTTTATGCGTGAAATTTTTTAAAAGAAAAATTAATTAAAAATTATCTAAAATTTCATATAAAATAATATTTATAACTTTTATTTTATCTATTAAATCAAATTTTTGTAATTTGATTCGTAATATTAAATTTAATGTAGATCTAACCATTAATTATTAATATTATAGATTTTTTTAATATATACTAGGAATTATGAAATTTATTCCTTAATTAAATATGTATAAGAGAATACTATTTAAAATCAGTTCGAGAAGTTTAACCTGACGAAAAGAAATGTGATGCTCTTTCTATTGATTCAAAAAAAAAAAAATTATTGATTGCACTAAAAAAATATATATTTATAATTTGAGTATATTGATATTTCAATATTAAAGCCCTAAAAAAAGTCAATAATCGATTTGCCAATAGATAAATTCAAAAAAATTATTTTATTATTTAAAAATAATTATAATTAAATTTATATAAAAATATTTTAAATTAAATAACTAGTAATTTGGGATTGAAATATATTTGGACAGGCCAAATCAATAATGAATTTGAAATGTTATGCTTCAATATATTCAACCGGCAAAATGGTATATTATAAATATTTTTGAAAAGAAAAAAATTGACTTGAAAATTTTGTTTTAATTGAATTGTACTGTACCACCTACGTGCCCGCTAGAGGCTCATATCAAATTTATTTTATTATTTAATATTCTGCAATCTCTGTTCTTTGTTGAATAAATTAATGCTCATAAATATTGGGCCGACACTTTGCAACACACCCCCCCTTTTTTTTTTTCCTTTCGATGATGATTATTATTATTATTATTATTATTTTTTTTAAATTTTAAAAAATATAAAATATAAATAGATAAAATTTTATAAACAAATATATTATTGTATTAAACATATTATATTAATTATATTTAAAATATTATATTATATGTTTATCATATTTTTTATATTTATTACATGTACTATATTCATATCGTTCTCGTAAAGTACTGAAAATTATCAAATCTATTTTAAGTTAATATGCATGCTCCTACCTGATACAAATATGAACTGCATACAATTTAAAATTCCATCAACAATGTTGCCTATGAAATGATGCATTTACAACCTCTTATAAAAATAGACCTTAAAATATTAGATAAGATATATTATACAATCCAAATATAATATCTAAAAATTAATTAAATATGACATAAAAAATAAATACAATAAGAATATATGAATTTATCAATTCTATATAACCTTATTAATAATTTTAATTTTTTTATTTTTTATTTGTAATTAATTTTTTATTTTAATTTTTTTAATATATATATATATATTTAAATTTTTTTCAGAAAATGGAGAAATGAAGGGGTCGGTGTGGAGAGGTAGGTGTTGGTTTTGGTTATTGTGTGTAGCCTAAAATAATCAGGATTCAGATTAATTAATATAAATTAAGACAAGGATTTTTGAAGGAGTCCCGTTTAACGGGTGTTTTACATACCCATTAATTTTTTTTAAAAAATAATTTTATATTTAATTAATTATTTTTTCAAAATTTTAAAACATATAATAATAATTACATAAATTATTTTTATTTTTGCACTCTGTTAACATTTGCCCCTTAAAAAAATATATATAGTAAAAGATTTAGTTGTTTGTGTTCCAACTGTCGACATGTAACAATATTAAATTTTGGAGAACTGTCTTTCGAATTTGTAATTACATATGAGGAAATAGTTAGGTTGTCGGTAGATGAGTTAATATTATGAGCATCATATATATATATATATATATATTATTGGTTTCTCAAGTAAAATTCACAAGTAATGATTCCAAAAATATTTTAAGATAAAAAATTTTTGATATCATCGAGAATATCAAGAGTATTTGAATACTACTTTCAAATAAAAAGGTTTACATTCACTTTCATAAATGAATGAAAATGAAAAATAAAATATATAGTTTTACAAATGATCTTTAAAATGGCAATTTTAAAAATATATGTGGGTTACGAATTCGCAAGTAGCAATTTCTAATGTATTTTGAGGTGAGAAAACGCCGTTAATTATCACCAAAAGTATTGGAAGTATTTAACGAGTAATTTTAATAAAAAAAATTCGGATTAATCTTTGCAAAAAGAAAAAAGGTTTTACATGAATAAAATTATTTAGAATGGGAAAATAATAACAAAACCGATGACGAATCTCTGATAATGAACTCCAAAACATTTACAAGTAGTGATTACGGCTAAATCTGGTGGTGAAAGAGTTTTCATTATACTACCGAAAGTTTTGTAGTATTTATTGAGAATTTTCAATACAAAACATTCTTTTTCAATTTTTCTTTAAATATTAATAATAAAATTTTTTATTTTTATAAAAAGAAAAGAATGACTTAAAATAAAATGATGTCACAAAATGAATAATAATGTTTTTTTTCCTTAAACGATTAATGGAATTAATTTTAAACTAGTGTTTAGTCCTCGCGTTGGTTCAACGTTAAATAGTGTAATGTTGAAATCAAAATATTAATAGTGTGTTTGTACTCACCAAATAAAAGTGTTTTGTCTAGAAAAAAGTGACTAAAACTAATTGTTTTCAAAATAACAAAAGTAACATTCTATAAAAAAAAATAATTTGAAAGAATATAACAATAGCATTAATAATTTAATGGTAATTTTTTATAATATTTTTTATAATTTTTTATTTGTATACTGCTTTGAGAGTAAAATTTTTTATAAGTAATTATTTTAAAAATATTTAGCCTTTTTATATCTTAATATATATTTATAATATAAATATAATCATAAAATTTTACCAATATATCAATGTATCAAATTTTTAACAAAACGAATTACTAACATGTCAAAATTTATATAAATATAATACTTTGAATACGATTATAACATGAAAAAAATAATATGAACATGATGACATGTGACACAAAATTTAAAGTTACTTAAATAATGTCATTTACAATTTTGAACATAGCACGAATATATGACATAAACACATCATAGGAAAAATAATTAAAGAATGATACAACACGTAAAGTAAGCTAAACACAATATGAAAAATAAATATGTTAAAATCTATATAAAATTAATTATTAATATATCAAAATTTATATATATAATATTTTAAATATAATTATAATACAAATAATAAAAAATAATTAAAATAATATAAATAAATAAATATTTTAAAATTTATATAAATATATAACATTATAAATACCATTATTAATTTCACGCATGTTTACAAATCACCGACTAATTCCTTCCTTCCGCAATCACAGAAGACATGTTCAGTTTAGAGCCGCCTGCACGGTATCCAGAGGGTTTACTTGCTTCAAACCCCATAACAACTACAGTCGACACCCGACCAACTCTTATTCATATCCTTTGCCTGGACCACAAAGGGTCGAATAGATGAAGCTTAGGTTTCCGTATTAATTCAACTTGATTTAAAATACAGTTTATATAATAAAAAAAATAATTTATTTAAATTTAATTATAAATATTAATATAAAAATAATTTTTAATATTATTTTAATAATAATATATGTTTTCAATCGACCCGAGCATGGATAAAAAGAATATCTCGAACTGCGACTTGGCCGATACATATTAACTTAATTTTGTACTTAAAAAGATTTTTTCCTTTTCGACATTCCTGAGCGTGTAAGTGCAGTACTTTGCATTTGCCTTCCATTGGTAAATATAAAGGAAACCTTATGCCTTAAAATTGCATCATGGCTTTGTAAAAATATGGTACAAATATGGTATATTTAATAAATATAAAAATTTTATAATAGATAGAATATAATATTTTAAATATAATTAATAGATACATTTAATGTATATATTTTATTTGTGTTTAGAATTTTAATAAATTTAATAATTAATATTTTATCTATATTTACATAATTAATATAAAAAATATAAAATATGATATGCATTCATAAATTTTCAGATCTAATTTAAAGTCAATGTTTTCTATTTTTGATAAAATTTATTTTTACTTCATGTGTTTTCGGTCAAAATTTCTTTCTTCCACAAAATCCTCAATTATTACAAAAGTATTATGATCTTTTAAGAATTTTGATAAAGAAAAAGAGTTTGGGACATTTAACAATCAGATACTAATAATGATAAACACCCAACTCCCCCAACAAAGAAAATGGAAGACACTGAAGAGTGCAGGCCCAATATTTATGAGCAATATTTATTCAATAGAAAGCACAGACTGACCATTGCAGAATATTAAAAAAATGTAAATAAATTTGATGTAAGTCTCTAACAGCCGAGTAGGTAGCACAATAACTTACTAAGAACAATTCAAGTAAAACAAAACTTCAAAGACTATTTTTGTTAAAAATATTTATAATATACCATTTTACTGGTTGCATTTATATTGAAACAAAACATTTGAAATTCATTATTGACTAGAAATATATTTTTTTAATATTTAATTAATAAAAAATTATATTTATATTTAATATAATATTTTTTAAATAATAAAATAAACTTTTTAGATTCACCAAGTTGATCTGGATCTAACAATAGATAAGTCTGTTATTAACCTTTTTTAGGGTATTACTATAGAAATATATTTATGCTCTAATTACAAATATATATCTTTTTACAGCAATTAATAAGTTCCTTTTAAACAACTATACTTTCAATATTTTATGAAGAGAAATTAGTATATGAAGATACGATGTGGGAGATAAAATTAGGAGCATCCTCTATCTAGTACATTTTCTTGGCAACATATTATTTATAATTATTATAGTATAATTAATCAATGATAATTTTTAATTATATAAAACTCATAAAATTATTACGTAAAACTCATGGTTTTAAGATTACGAGCCTCTACTTAATTTTGTGTTTTGATTAAATAATTTTTTAATTGTAAAAAAAAAATTATAGGTAAAATGCTTCTCACTTTTTTAGTGGTTTCAAAACCAAACTTGTGTAGCTTTGTTTGCATGTTAACATACATTTAAATAGTAATCATTATTTTACGATTTTAATTTTTTATTATTGATATTTATGATTGATGTTTAACGTAATTATTCAAACAATATTTATTATATTCATAATTAAAATAAATATAACATGATAAAAAATATTTTTCAATCATAATTTAAATCTTTACGAGTAAAAATGAGCAAGTTTCCAGCCTCTGCCATGAACGGATCAGTTACGAGCTCTCCCTTCCTTTGCAGCAAGGGCTCCTTTATTGCTCCAATGTCTACCACGTTCATCTCTCTGATTCATAACGCCATTAACGATTTTTTTTGAATGAGTTGGAAGAACTTCGCTTTTAATCTGAGAGACTCCACATAATTAATGCAATATATTTGTCAGGATAAACCTTATCAGTCTGATTTTTATATATTTCTTCTGTACACCATTTATTATTATAGGAAACGACGCCCCCAAGGACACATCTTTTCTAGTAAATTTCCACTAATTTGGAAGTTATAGCTATTTCCAATTTTAAACAACTACCGAAAGGCAGTTAACGATTTATATGATAAAAAGTTCCTTTTAACGAGAGACAAACAAAAATTAATTCGGCCAATGAAAGCATTTC